>CP125976.1:68381140-68499965 GCA_030063025.1 Avena longiglumis | reverse complement strand
ATATGGCGATAACACACATTTATAGTTAAACAAGGTAATTTTAATAAACAAGTTCAGAATCATTTATTGGAAAACTCTAGAGTTATTAATGAGTTGAAGATGTTGTGACGCTAATGATGTGAATGTCAAAATGTTTGTAAACACTTCCAAATGGTTCAAACTCAAAACTTGCTAAGGTACGAAAGATATGCTAGTTAATGCCTCGGGAGATAAATATGCTTATGGAATTAGAACTAGGAGTGGTATAGCCACTCAAGATCCTTTATATATCTGAAGGACACCTAAAAATTGGAGCAGATTCTCAACAAAATTTGAAAGTAGTGGTAGTACTCATAAGAGAAATAAAAGAAACACAAAATAGTTGAGGAACCACTGAGACTCATTATAGATCCTAATAGTATATTGTCTCTGATGCCGAGAGTGGTATTGATATCGGAGGAAGTTGAGGAAGAACACGAGAAGCACACTAAGAACACTAGGTACACTAAGGAAGATTTTATAGCTAAAAACATGGTAGTGAGAGAGAACCTTGGGTGCGAAAACCTATGCCTTTTCCCAATAAGAAACACAAGTCAAGGAGGAAGAACACTACAACAAGTCTTGTGGTGGATGAAACCTTTATTTTGCAAATTCCTTTGATGCTATTAAGTTGCCTCCTTATTCAAAGTATATGAAGGAAATTGTCTCCAATAAAAGGAAGATTCTAATGAGGAAATTTCTACTTCGCTAGTAATTATTCATTCAATGGTAAGGTTCAAAAGAAACTTGGTGATCGGGTATACCAACTATTCCTTGCTATATTCAAATAATTATGTTAGAGGCGCTTTATGAGATTTGGGAGCTAGAGTTAGTGTTATGCCTTTTTCTCTCTATAAGAGACTCCAGCTAGAAAAGTTGATACCAACTGATATATCTTTGCAAATGGTTGATAAGTCTACTACTATTCCAGTTGGTATATGTGAGGATGTTCCTGTTCAATTAGCTCATAATTGCTTGGTTTTAACTGATTTTGCTATGCTTGAGATTCCTGAAGACGATAATATGTCTATTATTATTGGGAGACCTTTTCTTAATACTGCAGGTGCTGTCATCAATTGTAATTAAGGAAAAAATAACTTTTAATATTAATGACAAAGAGCATACTGTCTATTTCCCCAAGAAGATTGATAAGAGCTATTGCCTGAATTCCATTGAAAATATTGAGAGCATCAAAGTTTGAGAAATATATTGTCCCACTCCACAAGGAAGTTTTGGAACTATTATGATTGGGACCATTGCTATCAAGTTTGAGGTAACATAGTCACCTTGTAGAATGCAAAGTTTTTCTTCATATAAGATTGTTTTGGTAACAAGACTTGATCAACCTTGTTAACAAAGGGATTTTAATAAACAAAACAATGCTTTCACAGTGGTTATACTTGCTCACTTTTATTTTTCTCCTTCCTAGCCTTTGCTCTTTCTCTTGTTAGCTTTAGTTTTACTAGTTGTTTGCTTGTTAGAGTGGAACTTTTGTAGTTTTGGTTTTGGTTTGCTTTTTTGCTTCTTCTAAAAAATCTGTTTCTGCAAGAAAATCAATTTTCATAACCTGAAAATTGGCCAAAAATAAAGTTTACCGAAAAATTCCAGAAAATTCATATTAAATTTTTCCTCGAAAAAGGAAGGACACTGGAGTGTCGGGGGGACCTTGAGCCAGCCTGACCCAGTGCTTGCAGCCCGGCCCAGGTAGCCTTGGCTTTGGTTGGGGCTCACTTGTGGCCCTCCAAGATGCCTCCTCCTAGCCACTTCTTTCTCTCTCCCAAAAAACACCGGAAAAATTTCTCAATATCGAATTCATGTTGTTCTTGCTCCTGATTTTCGATCTCCTTGCTCAGTCCATCTTTGCTGCTGATTTTTGGAGGGATTGTTCCTTGGTATGTGCCTCCTCCGCTTGTCCAATTAGATTTTTGATTGGTAGATTGTATCTTAAGTATTTTGTTGCTATAGGTGTCAGGTTGTGTGAGCTTGTTTGCTTGTTCTATGCTTAGAGATTTATTTTTGATGCATGTTTAGCCCTCCAGCAAGTTCCTACAGTAGTTCCTCATCATTTACCAACTTGGAAATCACTTGGTTTGATGTTTGTCTAATTTTTTTTTAGAAAATAGGCCTCTTCGTCGCATTACGAAGGCGCACCTTCTTGGCCAGGCTGGGATTGATCCCCACTTAGGCCAAAAGCCTAAGCTTGGGGGGAGGTACACCGACATCACACTCATCTATATATCATGTTTCGTCGATTCTTTGTATATCCATGTTTCGCTTTCTTTTTCGTTTTTGTTTTTGCTTTATGAAAACACAAAAATACCAAAAATATTTTTGATGTTTCTCTTGGTTTGTTTATTTGCTTTTTAGCGTTGGTTTGCCTTAGAAAAAATCCAAAAAGATTTTCCTTTGTTTGTTCTTGCTTTTTGCGCTTGCTTTGAAAAATCGAAAACACCAAAAATATTTGTTCTTGTTCTTTGGTTTTGTGAAGTTCTTTGTAGGGTTTAGCAGACCTCGGTGGACTTTGGTTTCATGTTATTATTAAAGCCACACAAGTGAAGGGCAATAATGAATATTAAGACAACTTGACGTGTGGTGTGGCATCCCGCAATTCCACTACTAGAAAATCGCGTTGAATTTGTGCATTGCATCGTCATCATCATGCATTGTTTGCATAAAACTATTTTCGCAAAGCGTGTTTTGTTTTCTAAGCGCTGAGTCTTGTTTGCAAACACAAACCGGTCGTAGGAATATTTTATTTTATGCGCTACCGGTTTGCGGAAAGGCACTTTGAAATAAATAAAATCTTTAAATTATTTTTAGTGGGGCGGTCGACGGGCCAAAAGCGACACGACCACCCCCGTACAAGATCAGTCCACCTAACCCATCCCATTAATCCTACACTACCAACTAACCTACACCCTCCCTCCACCTCACCCCACCCAATGGATGGCAGCCACCTCACCTATCTCCTCTCCCTCCAACCGGCAGCCCGCCACTTGGCCACCTCTCTCCTTCCCTCTCTCCCTCTGGGCACACACGTGGCACCACCTTTGACCACTGGTCCCACCCTGCTGGACCCACGCTGGGCCCCACCGCTCCCTCTCCTCTCCCCGAGACCGTCCCTCCCCTGCTCTTCTTCCACTTGCACCATGACCCCAGCCCACCTCTCCTTCGAAGCCTTGGCGCCTCCTCCCTTCTCTCTCCTCAGCAGCTGCCCAGTCCCCGCCCCGGCCGCCCCTGCTTCTCCTCTTCCCCCTTCACTTGCATGGCTCACTTGCTCGTGTCCGCCCTCCACCTCGCCCGGCCACCTTCCGCAGACGCCTGGCGCTCGCCTCGCTACCTCCCCCGAGCCGCATCGTCGCCCGCCATCGCCCCTCGCCCGCCGGCTGGCCCAGGCGTCCCTCTCCCGACCCGAGCCGCGCGCCACCCGTCTGCGCGCCCAGCCCCATCCCTTATCCAGCTCCACCCAGTAGCCCATCATCGGAGCCGCGCCTCCTCGCCCGCCTCCTGGACCCCTCCTCTGGCCCGCTCCCACCTCAGGCAGCTCCCAACTTGGCCTGGCCGTCCTCGATGCAACCTGCGCGGCCGCCTCGGGATCCTTGGCCGTCGACACTGCTGCTGCCTTCCCTCTCCTGGCGCCGTCGTCGGCGAGCATCTCCCGACCAGGACCGTGTTGGCCATGGAGGCCTCTGTTACGCTTAGAGGAGCTGCGCGCGCGGGAGAGGCACCAAGACGCGAGCCACGGAGGAGGATGGGCGAATGGCCTTGGTCGCCAAGTTCCAACCACGCCACGAAACGGTGCTTGCAGGCTCCGTCCCGTCCATGTGCTTGCGGCCGTTGTTGTCGATGGTGGTGTGCTTGGAGATGACATGAGAACGACACCCGTCTTGGGTTTCAAGTCCACAAACAAGTGAAGCTGAAACGCCAACATCTTCTCGCCAACAAGACCATCGCTAAGACACGCTTGCCTGCAAGATCGACCAGGGGACATTGAGGGTCATCTCCAAGACCGTTCACGGATCGAAGACCCAAGTTCTACTACAAGGACACGAAGATCTCGTTGCGGATTCGATGACGGCCGAATCGTGGCCTTAGAACCCGTCAAGACCCGAACCCCTCGGATCAGAGGACCGAAAGGCGGCCCGGAGCATAAAGACCAAGACAGGTACCACAGGCCCAACAAGACCCTGCAACGGCAAGCTCGACCATGTGGGACGAGCAAGATTTGCCTGACGACAAGAAACGACCGCGACCGGAAGATCCGTGCGTACGACACCGAACCAAGTCCGGCTTCCCGGAACGCCAAGATCTACCCCTGATATCCGAGAACGATCCCAGACCCCGAGAACGATCCCGTCGAACCCCAGATCCGAACCCTGAGACCGACCCCGAACCCCGGAACCCCAAGATCTGCCGAACCCTAAATGTGTGACCCTTATCCGAACCCTTATTTTTATAAATGCTACACATAAAACCTGTTGCATATTAACTTGTCATTCTTGCATGCATGCTTGTCATGTGGTTTGGGGGCCTTATGCCGATTCACCTCATAATTAAATATGGGGCCCATATGCGGGCAAATCTAGTCTCATATCGGCCTCATTTAAACTTGTGTAGCGAACCGGTATCTTATCTTGCCTTGTTATAACAACATTTAATTGTGGGGCTTCTAAATAACATGAACCACCTAATTAATTGTCGGGACCCCGGTTCCGCTTAATATGACCTAATTGCATCGCACCTTGTCATGCCATGCATCATACATGCATCATGCCGATCTTCTGCCGTTGTATTAAATATTGCATCCGGTGTTTATTCTAGCGATTTGCTTCTTCGCGGATAAGGCCGTTGAGTTGATGTGAGCTTCGCCCCGATCTTCGGTTGAACCTTCGGCGATGTTTTCAGGCGAGCATCTCCCCCCTTTCTACCTATCTTACTTTTCTAGTATTTATTCCTCTGTTGATCTATTGCTATCATGTTGCGATGCTTTAGTTTCCGTACATGATATACCGTGCGACCCCTATTGCCTTGGACACATCCTATTACATTGTTTGGTAGATAGTTGGACTTGCGGCGTCTTAGTCGCTGCTCAGAGTCTGGAGATGCGTGTCGCCAAATGCCACGATTGTTGGAGCCTTGCCGCATGTTTGATGTTGGAGATGATCATAGTTTTACTTATCGTTCACTTTAATTCCTGTTTAACAACTAAAATTGAAGTAAGCGAGAGGCATCGGTGGGTGATAGATAACATTTGGTTCCGACGCCCACTTGTGTCGTAGGACCCAGTACTTGATACTGTTCCTTGATTTATCGCGCTATCCACATCCGGGAGGTATATAGGACCCCTGAGCGAGCTTGATTGATCTTATTTCTTGGGGCCTAAACTAGTTTGAGGTTTTATTTACGATCTGTGCTTATGCCATGCTACTTGTATTTAAATTGTGTGACGAGATACTGCTTGTCTTGTTTAGGATCGGGACACGATTCGCGGTGTGATGCGACAAGCCAGTTTTGGGTTCCCGATCGTTCTGGCCGTACCCAAACCTTGAGTCCGTCTCGAAGCTTGCTTGCCGTTGGTGTACTCAAGGGTGGCCCCTGAAATATTTCTGATCCTATGATTGTTCAGTCGTGAAAGCCTCGTTGGGTTTTGATTTGGTTTTAGAGGTTGATCGGCGTGTGTTGCTATTGGTGCACCCGGGTAAAACTTTCGGCCGTGTCGCGGATATGGGCGACTTGGAGCCGCGATATCTCGACCATGAACAAGCATAACTAAAGTTTATTGCTATAAATTTGACTTTATCATGACTAGTAATCAGCTTCACTATAATGGAATGGCTAATTAATCGCCCACAATTGCTTGTTTTGGAGTGTTAAACTGCGGCCATTGTACTGACTAGTAAGTATTGCCTTCTAGCGGAATGGCTGAATAAAAGTACCAACAAGCTGCTTTGGGTTTTGGGTTTATATCATGCTATACATGTCGATTAGTAATTCTTGCAACTTCTAGCGGAATGGTTAACTAAAATTGGCCTTTGCTTATTTTATCGGGATGATTATCTACGACTAGTAATTGCTAACAATAATCGGTAAGTAAAGCGCCAGCGGTGTGAGTCCCTCGGTTGACTTCCTCGATGGTCTCGAGAAACGCCGGAGATGGGTTTGTTTGATGGTAGTATCGAATTGGTTCGAATAGGTCATTCTTACCCTCTCGATTGCCGGTTGTATCAAGTCTCTATAGGTTGGTTAATGCATCTTTGCCATTATGCCCCGATCCACCACATACCTATGCGAAGGGCTGCTTAGTCTAGCCTCGGTGTCTTGGCCTCGATCTTGGCCTCTTTTTTCCTTTGCCCTTTAGCCGGCACCCTTTTGTTTAAGCGGGTTTGAGATCGGCGTCGTTGCGAGGTTACCCTTCCGGCTTGGGCGGGGGTTATGGGCGCCATTGGTTATTCTTGGGGCTCATAGCCCCATTTGCATCTTGTCCGTGAGTCGGATGTTGTATCATTCAAGGTGATTTGGGTCTTTGTATATCATATCGTATTCTTGACTCTCACAGTATTGTTGTATATATACATTACGTGGGTCCCATCGAGGGCTGGCTGTGTAATGTTATTACGCCGTTTTTCCACCACGCAAAGTGCTGGTGGGCACCTTTGAATCGTTTCTATGCGGGTTTGGCGGTTTAAGCTAAAAACTTGCATAGGTCGTCTGAGGTGTTGAGTGGTATCGAGCTCGTTGCGATACCACAAGTCGGCTGTGGGATAACCTAGCTAAAGTAGAGTGTCAAAACTATTTTTCAAAATCGGTTGGATAGTTCTGATTAGGTCTGATTTTACTCCTTACCCTCTGCTATTCTCCTCTTACCTCTACGTGTTTTGAATCCGCCCTTTTCTCTTTCTTCGAGTCCAGGAATTCTCGTGGTTGGGTTTCCGTCGTACCTTCAGGGTTTCGCTTCCTCCTTTGATAACGGTGTGCTACATCTGGTGTTCAAGCTGCCTGATGAATCCGTCTACGGTGTCACCATTCTTTATTCTTTGTTTGTGCCTTCCGGTGTTTTCCGACGCGACGACATCCTCTCGCCGGAGATCCGTCTGATGCATCACTCCTTTGTTCTGAACCTCGCTTCCGAGATCTTGATCGATTCGAGAATGGTTGCATGCTTTCCACTGATTGTGCAGAGTAATAGTTTGGGTGCGTGATGGATTGGCCCCCATGCCGACTACCCCTTCTATTCGCTTTTGTACATTGAAGTGGATGAGAATGCATCGGTTCCCCCTTTCCATCGGAGCTAGAGGTGGCTTTATTTGTAGATACCTCTACCTTCGACCTTTTGTTTCCGGAGTGTTCTCTCGACGATCACGGGATCAACGACCTCTTGTTAGTGGTGTCGCGAGGACTACACGAAGAGAGAAGACGCAGATCGCCGACTTTTCCTTCCGGTACCATGAGGCGGATCTCGAGGGCGAGATCCATTGTTAGTGGTGTCGAATTGTGGCATCCCGCAATTCCACTACTAGAAAATCGCGTTGAATTTGTGCATTGCATCGTCATCATCATGCATTGTTTGCATAAAACTATTTTCACAAAGCGTGTTTTGTTTTCTAAAACGCCCGTCTTGTTTGCAAACACAAACCCGGGTCGCCGGAATATTTTATTTTGTCTGCTACCGCTTTGCTAGAAGGCCTGTTTGAAATAAATAAAATCTTTAAATTATTTTAGTGGGGCGGTCAGGCAAACGGCAGTCTTGAACGACCACCCCCGTACAAAACAGATCGGTCCACCTAACCCATCCCATTAATCCTACAGCTACCAACTAACCTACCCAGCCCTCCCCTCCACCTCACCCCACCCAATGGCATGCAGCCACCTCACCTATCTCCCTCTCCCCTCCAACCAGCAGCCGCCACTTGGCCACCCCCTCTCTCCCTTCCCTCTCTCTCCCTCTCAGGCACACACACAACGCACACCACACACCAACCTTTGGGTCCCACCCCATGGGACTACCTTTGGCCCCGCGCTCCTCTCCTCTCCCAGAGACCGTCCCTCCCTGCTCTTCCCACTTTGGCACCACGTGGCAGCGTCCTTCCCTCGCTCGATCGCGCAGCCTCCTCCCTCCTCTCTCCTCTCCGCTGCCCATAGTTCCGCACCATGCTTCCTCCTCTTCCCCTTCTCGCCCTAGCTCATGGCTTTCCTGCAGCCCTCCACCATGGCCACCCTCTGCACCTCATGGCTCCGCCTCACATACCTCCCCAGCTGCTTGGCGTCGCCCATCATGAAGCCCTCGCCCGCCGCTCATGCTGGATTCATCTCCCGACCGGCCGCGCCTGTGCCGTCCTGCGCCAGCCCGCCCAGCGTCCATCCCACCGGTAAGGCCGCCATCCCGGCCGCGGGCCGCGCCTCCTGCCTCCTGGACCCTCCTCCGGCCGCTCCCACCGAACGGCTCCAACCAGCGGCCGTCCTCGACACCAGTATGACCTCCAGATCCCCCGGCCGTCGACTGCCGGCCTTCCCTCTCCTTGAGCGCCGTCGTCGCCGGCGAGCATCTCCCGACCCGGCGTGTTGGCCATGGAGGCCTACGTTACGCCAAGGAGAAGATGCTGCCCGGGAGGCACCAAGGCGTGAGCCACGGAGGGAGGGAGATGGGCAGATGGCCTTCCAGTCGCCAAGTTCCAACCACGCCCACGGCCGGCCGGCGCCGTCCCGTCCATGTGCTTGCGGCCGTTGTTGTCGATGGTGGTGTGCTTGGAGATGACATGAGAACGACACCCGTCTTGCGGTTTCAAGTCCACAAACAAGTGAAGCTGAAACGCCAAGATCTTCTCGCCAACAAGACCATCGCTAAGACACCTTGCCTGCAAGATCGACGGGGACATTCAGGGTCATCTCCAAGACCGTTCACGGATCAAAGACCCCAAGTTCTACTACAAGGACGAAGATCTCGTTAAGGATTCGATGACGAAGGCGATCCGGCGCCCGAACCCGTCGAACCCCGAACCCTCTCGGATCAGGGGCAAGAAGGCGGTAACGCTAAGACCGACCGGTACATGGGCCCAACAAGACCCTCGCAGCGGCAAGCTCGACCAGTGGGACCCGCAAGATGCACGCACGACAAGAACGACACCGACCGGAGATCCGATCGCCCGACAGAACCAAGTCCGGCTTCCGGAACACCAAGATCTACCCGATATAGGAAACGATCGAGACCGAGCGATCGTGAACCGGATCCGAACCACGAGACCAGGCCCGAACCGGAACCCAAGATCTGCCGAACCCTAAATGTGTGACCCTTATCCGAACCCTTATTTTTATAAATGCTACACATAAAACCTGTTGCATATTAACTTGTCATTCTTGCATGCATGCTTGTCATGTGGTTTGGGGGCCTTATGCCGATTCACCTCATAATTAAATATGGGGCCCATATGCGGGCAAATCTAGTCTCATATCGGCCTCATTTAAACTTGTGTAGCGAACCGGTATCTTATCTTGCCTTGTTATAACAACATTTAATTGCGGGGCTTCTAAATAACATGAACCACCTAATTAATTGTCGGTACCCTGGTTCCGCTTAATATGACCTAATTGCATTGCACCTTGCCATGCCATGCATCATACATGCATCATGCTGATCTTCTGCCGTTGTATTAAATATTGCATCCGGTGTTTATTCTAGCGATTTGCTTCTTCGCGGATAAGGCCGTTGAGTTGATGTGAGCTTCGCCCCGATCTTCGGTTGAACCTTCGGTGATGTTTTTAGGCGAGCATCTCCCCCCTTTCTACCTATCTTACTTTTCTAGTATTTATTCCCTCCTGTTGATCTATTGCTATCTGTGTTGCGATGCTTTAGTTTCCGTACCTGTGATATACCGTGCAGCCCTATATTGCCTTGGACACATCCTATTACCTGTTGTTTGGTAGATAGTTGGACTTGCGCGTCTTAGTCGCTTGCTCAAGTGCAGATGCGTGTCGTCAAATGCCACAGTTGTTGGAGCCTTGCCGCATGTTTGATGTTGGAGATGATCATAGTTTTACTTATCGTTCACTTTAATTCCTGTTTAACAACTAAAATTGAAGTAAGAAGAGGCATCGGTGGGTGATAGATAACATTTGGTTTCGAGGCAGCACTTGTGTCCGTGGGACCCAGTACTTGATACTGTTCCTTGATTTATCGCGCTATCCACATCCGGAGGTATATGGGACCCCGAGCGAGCTTGATTGATCTTATTTCTTGGGGCCAAACTAGTTTGAGGTTTTATTTACGATCATGTACTTCTGCCATGCTACTTGTATTTAAATTGTGCGACAGATAGCACCTTTGTCTGTTTTTAGGATCGGGACACGATTCCACGGTGTCGACAAGCCCAGTTTTGGGTTCCCGATCGTTCTGACCGTCTACCCAAACCTTGAGTCCGTCTGGAGCTTGCTTACCGTTGAGGTATACTCCAAGGGTGGCCCCTGAAATATTTGAATCTGATTGTTCGATCGTGAAAGCCTCGTTGGGTTTTGATTTGGTTTTCCGAGGTTGATCGGCGTGTGTTGCTATTGGTGCACCCGGTAGTAAACTTTCGAAAGCGTGTCCACGGATATGGACGACTTGGAGCATATCTCGACCATAGACAAGCATAACTAAAGTTTATTGCTATAAATTTGACTTTATCATGACTAGTAATCAGCTTCACTATAATGGAATGGCTAATTAATCGCCCACAATTGCTTGTTTTGGAGTGTCGCTTGCGGCCATTGTACTGACTAGTAAGTATTGCAACTTCTAGCGGAATGGCTGAATAAAAGTACCAACAAGCTTTGGGGTTTTGGTTTATATCATGCTATCTATATCTGATTAGTAATTGCTGCAACTACAACGGAATGGTTAACTAAAATTGGCCACTGCTTATTTTATCAGGATGATTATCTACACCTGACTAGTAATTGCTGCAACAATAACTGAGTAAGTAAAACTGCCAACGGTGTGAGTCCCTCGGTTGACTTCCTCGATGGTCTCGAGGGGGAAACGCCAGGATGGGTTTGTTTGATGGTAGTATCGGGGTGGTTCCGAATAGGTCATTCTTACCCCTCTCTGATTGCCGCCAGTTGTATCGAGTCTCTATAGGTTGGTTAATGCATGTTGTCACATTGGCTGTGATCCACCATACCTATGTAGGCGAGGACAGACTTATTCTAGCCTGTCTTGGCCTCAAGATCTTGGGCTCCTCTTTTCCTTTGCCCTTTGTCGGCACCCCTTTTGTTTAAGCGGGTTTGAGATCGGCGTCGTTAGCAGGGTTACCCTTCCGGCTTGGCCTGGGCAGGGTTATGGACGCCATTGGTTATTCTTCAGGGCTCATACCCCATTTGCATCTTGTCCGTAGTCGGACGCTGTATCATTTTCAAGGTGATTTGGGTCTTTGTATATCATATCTGTATTCTTGACTCTCTGAGTCGCTGTTGTATATATATGTTCTGTGGGTCCCATCGAGGACTGCTGTGTAATGTTATTACTTCGTTTTCCACCCGCACGAAAGTGCCTGGTGGGCACCTTTGAATCGTTTCTATGCGGGTTTGGCGGGTTTCGCTAAAACTTGCATAGGTCCGATTCTGAGGGTGTTACATGTGGTAAGAGGCTGGTAACGAACTCTATTTGTTTTCATTTTTGTACATATACTCATCATTGTGGGCATGCTTAGTCTGTTCATGTAAGGTGTATGTTATTTATGGATGCTTAGTAGTTCTTGCTTTCTTATGATTAGCTCCAGCTTGCTAATAGTTTGTAGCATGTCATATGAATGTTTGCTTGCATTATTCTATTCATAACTTGGTATGATATTGTGGTATCCTCCTTTGGATGTTTCATTTGAATCGATTTGGCACATGCTCACGCATGCATATGACTGAACAATAGTCAGTAAGCCTCGATGATTTATTTTGCCTCAGAGTTCTTGTATCATTTTCATGCCATAATTAGTCCTGTTTTGTTGCAAGGATGATTATGACAGTTATTGCTCTCTTGTTTTTTGCTCCCTCTCTATTGATATCCTTCACCTGCACTGAGTATGAGCTCTACTCGTGTTTCCAACTCTCAAAACCAATATTGTCAAAAGTGTCCACCATACCTACCTACTAGCATCATTTACTATTCCGTGCATATTCATTATGCCTCGTTTTCTTCCAAATAAAATGTTTGACTATTTTGAGAAAGTTAGTTAGTAAAGCTATCACGAACTTGATCACACTTTATTTCTTGCACCTAATAAACTGAACCATTGTGACTGTCCATGAAAGTTATATGCTTGCAAATTATAAGTTGGGAGTTAGCGAATCGTCTTTCATCACGAAACGCTTTCAACACTTGTAAATATATACCAGTTGATATCATGCTCTTTTGTTTACGAATGTCGGTGTGAAATAAAGGAGCTTGTAAGTCCATGGAGTTATGTATATGTGTTAGAGAAATGCACAATAAGCTAGCCTAAGCCATGCCTAATCATGGTGGAAACTTGCAGCATAACCATAATGAGAAATCTATGAAGCTTTCTTCTTATAAAAAAAGAGACACATATTGAAAAGAGGAAAGAGAGAAAAAAAAGCACCATTTTCCCATGGTAAATAAGAAGATTGCTGAGATGCTCATTGTCTCCTTGCCTTGTCATTTTGATTATGGGATAGTTCCTGTATCATGTGCAAGGTGTTCCCCGTTGGCGGTTCTCTATGATACACATGTATTTACTATGACAAGAACTTGCAAGTAACTAAAGTTGAGTAGCATTAGGAGCGGCCCACGTACTCAAGGGACATGAGATTTCCATTTTATAGTCTGTCAAGCATATAACTCATATTGGACCTCACTTTCACCTTAACCATTTAAAGATGCCTATGATAGGGGCAATGAGAGCTCAAAGCTAATGAGTACCTTACTTTCAGCATTTGGAAGCCTTTCAAACTTTTCAAAACCTTTTCACTTCCTTGTTGAGTCACCACTTATTCTATGAGAACCTTCTTGAGAGAATAGTTGTCATTCTTAGTGTGATGTGCTTGCCTCAAAACTTGGTTAATTATGTCATGACTTTGATGCTTGTATCTCTAATATCTTTACTTCTAGTCTTGACTTGAACTTCAGAGGTGCCTTGGCATTCATGTTTTGCTCCACCATCAAAGGCAAGCAAGATACCACTCTATCATACCATCTTATGAGAATTGCAATGTTGCTTATGTTTATGTTTCATGTTACTTATTATTATTGAGTTGGAATCTCTTCATAGCTTGCAGTGACTATTAAGTAGGCTTAGTTGCATACTCCTTATTATGAATTGTCTAAGTATCTACTCCTCTTTGAGAATTATACATCATATGAAGCAAATGTGTTCGTGAAAGTTCTTTTATTGCACTGGGTTTTCAACTCAATTGCTTGAGGACAATAAGCTAAGCTTCTTGGGAGTTGATCGTCCAAAAACGTATCTACTTTCCCGAACACTTTTGCTATTGTTTCTCCTCTAAACTTGTGTGATTTGGATACAACTAACGGGATTGTGTTTTGCCAAAAAATTTCCTTGATGTCTAGTTTTTGTGCAAAAAATCAACTATCAGGAAAAATCCCGGAAAATATACAAAAAATCCTATTTCACTAGAAGATTCATGGAGCCAGAATACGAGATGGAGTGGGGGGATGAGGGGCCCACACCCCCTACCGCGCGGGCCAGGCCTGGTCGCGCTTGGAGGGGGTGTGGCCGCCTCAGGCACCCCCTCGGCCTCCCTCTTCGCCTATAAGTTTCCTTCTGACCTAAAAACTCAGGGGTTTCGACGTTTTTCTAGAAAGATTTCCGCTGCGCCACCACCACCAGAAACCGCGATTCGGAACCAGAACCTCTGTTCTGGCACCCTGCCAGGACGAGGAATTTGGAGAGGATCATCGCCATCATCATCACCGACGCCTCTCCATCAACCATCCATGTTTCCCCCATCCATGAGTGAGTAATCCCCCGCTGTAGGCTATGGGGATGGTAGGGATTGGATGAGTTCTATCATGTAATCGAATAAGATTGTTAGGGCATGGTGCCTAGTATCTCTATTAGTGCTATTTGACTTTGTTGCAACTTGTTGTGCTTAATTCTTGTCACTAGGGCCCAAGTGCCATGATCGCAGATCTGAACTTATTATTGATTCATGATGATAGTATTGTTTGTGATTATATGCAAGTTGTGTACACATATCATTGTCCAGAACCAAAGGCCCCGAAGTGACAGAAATTGGGACAACCTGAGGGGATGGCTGTGATGTGAGTATCACATGTGTTCATGGAGTGTTAATGCTTTGCTCCAATGCTCTATTAAAAGGAGTACCTTAATTGCTAGTAGATTCCCTTGAGGCCACGCTGCAACGGGCTGGCAGGACAAAAGATGTTGTGCAAGTTCTCATTGCGAGCACGTATGACTATATATGGAGCACATGCCTATGATTGTTTAGTACTTGGATGGTTTATCTTATTTATCTGCAATTGCCCTAGATCTTGAAATTACATGTTTAGACTTGTCCATGCAACACTCGTCCATTCATCCCTATGCCTACCGCACTCATATCCCTTGATTGCTACTACATTACTATTGCTCTGTTTTTTCTTTGTTGCTTTGCTATTGCTACTACAAAACTGTTGCTACTGATAAACTACTGTGAGCAAGAACTATTTCCAGGTGCAGCTGAATTGACAACTCAATTGTTAAGGCTTGCAAGTATTCTTTGGCTCTCCTTGTGTCGAATCAATAAATTGGGTAATACTACCCTCGAAGACTGTTGCGATCCCCTATACTTGTGGGTTATCATGCATTGATGAGTCGAACCCTCGTCAAGTCCAAAAGTTGCCTTCATCAATATGAGCATCTACAAAGGAAATAATTTTGCACATACAAGAACGTAAGCTCACAAGCATAGGTAAGAGAAGACATAAGAAATAAATGTCAAGAAAATGCATTATTTCCTCACCTTTGTACTTATTTCTAAGCCAATCTTGATAGCACATCAATACCTCAAGCATGTGAGAAGTGAGTCAGCTCCTATGTTCATTGACTATCCTGCCACTAGTACTAAATGCATATTCCGAAGCAACCGTTGTGACTGGAATAGCAAATACATCTGTTGCAACCTTTCTTAGTGTTGGGTATCTTGTGCTAGCCACTTTCCACCAATCCAACACGATAAACTTATCAGTATATGGCACTAAGTCGTCTGACAACTAATGGTCCATCTCACCTTGAATTTAGCTGTTGCAGGCCTTTGTTGAGCTACAATATCATGGAAGAATGCCATGATGGAAGGATCAGGCATTGAAGATAAGGAACATTCTGCGGCTGCTTGATATCCATATCCTTCCACTTCATACTCATCGTTCAATTGATGAAGATTAGCAACTACTTCGTCAACTTCTTCTATGCAGCCATATGAGGTTGGCTCAATGCCATGAAGCATTGCAAATCATGCAATCAACATTTGCTTCTTATATCTAGGGTCAAGTAGTGTAGCTACGCCCATTAGCCCTTGGATAACTTTCCAATACTTATCAAATTTTCTAGTCATAGAATTGGACATTTCTTGGATAACCAAGTCAGAAGAGGTTCCCCAGTGCCAAATTTTCATCTTGATTTCACATATTTTAGGAAAGTACACATTGACAGTGACATAATCAGTCCCAGAGAACAAAGTACTTATGTCATAGAACAACTTAAGCCTCATTATAACCTCTATAGCAAAGTCCCATTCTTCACGAGTAGGCAATATTGTATATTGCTTGTCTACTATTTTTGGCTCTTTCAAAGACAACTCTATAAGGCAGGGTTATGTCAAGCATGAAGAAAAAAGAATTACACCTAGTCTATCCTCGAAGTTCTTTCAGAAGGTATGGTGACTACAAATCTTCCTCCACACATATCGACACCAAAGGCAAACTTCTGCTTTCATTTGACCACTGGTGACCTCTCTTTTCTGCGACTTGTCTGCTCCCAAAACATAACCCACACTCAACCTGAAATTTTCTATGTCGTGCAACAAGTCTGCCTCCATATGCACGATCCCCGCAAGCCTCATCTTCTCCTTATCAAATGAATCTTTCACTATCTCAAAGGAACTCTTGATCATGGTCTCACTATTCACTCGACCACCTCTCATTCTCTCATTGCCTATTCAGATGTCGATTGGGAAGGATGTCCAGATACTCGCCGGTCTACCTCGGGATACTGTGTGTTCTTGGGTGACAATTTGGTGTCTTGGTCATCTCGCCGCCAGCCTACGGTTTCTAGGTCCAGTGCAGAAGCCGAATATCGTGTTGTTGCCACTGCCATCGCCGAAACAAGTTGGCTTCACAGTCTTCTTCAAGAGCTTCGGTGACCTATTGACAGTGCTGCTGTTGTTTACTATGATAACATCAATGTTGTATATCTCTCAGCTAACCCAATGCAGCATCGCAGTACGAAGCATATTGAACTTGACATTCACTTTGTTCATGAAAAGGTGACTCTTGGTGCTCTACGGATCCTTCATGTTCCCTCCAATTCACAGTTTGCTGACATATTTACGAAGGCTTGCCGTCTGCATTATTCACTGATTTTTGAGCCAGTCTTCACATCGGTGAGCCTTCGAGTTCAGACTGCGGGGGCGTGTTATGGAGATATCCTCCACTGTTAGAAATAATGGGCCAATCCATTTAGGCCCATGTGTATTTCAGATTTTCCCTAAATCTTAAAGCCCAGATTTGTGGCAGCTCATATTTGTTTCGGCCCATGTTTGTGGTGGCGCACATGAAAGTGGAGTGGGAGCTCAAGTTTAGTCCCACGTGGGAAGTTGGAGGAGAGTTGCACCACCTTATAAGGTGGAGTGTTGCACCACTTTGTAAGTGAGTGGCAATAAGGGAGATACACGTGCGCGCTCCTCCGACGACGATGCCGCTTGCACTTTCGTCTACGACGGCAGCGTGTGCGCCGCGGGTTGCGGGAATCTCGCCGAGCCGAGCTTTATTTTGCTGCTCAGTAAAACTATGAGGTTTTTACAGACGTGTCAAACAGTTAGCTTATTCGGGTTTCTCCTGGATCATGGGGTACTGTAACCGACCCGAATGTGCTTAACATGGACTCGGCCCACGTTCGCCTTCGTTAGGGTTTCCTGAGCCGCTCTATATAAAGTCCCGCGCGGCTACCGCCACAATACCACTGAAAAACAATCTACGGTTTTGCCATCCTCTCTACTTGTGCCGTCACCGTAGTCTACTCCATCCCGCTTGCCGCCGTGCACCGGCGGACGGGAGAGCAGATCTCCGAAACCACTCGCCCTTGTGATCCTGTACATGAGAGGGCGAATAAGGTTTTTGGGAAGCGCTCCGCGCGACTGCTCAAGTTCGTCATCACGGCGCGTCTTCCCGGTCGTCAAGTTGGAGCTCGTGCTCGTCGTCTTCAACGCCGACTTCTTGACGATCTCTTGCAAAGCGCACCAACAACGACTTCATCGGCCGATCGATGCGTATCGTGCGTCAGATCTGTTGCTTTAGAATGGCTCTTAGTGCATATATTCTGCTACTGTTCATGTTGATCAATACATCTAGTATGTTAGAGGTTCATGTGATTGTAGCTGCTGTTGTCATGATTTATATTCTGGAATTAATCGTGGAAATTATGCCTAATATTCCAACAATACAAAAACCTTATTGTAGCAATTTCCTGAATTAACAATGGTTGGTTTTACCGATGCACTAAGGCCGGATAAGTTTGCCGGTGTGCACTTTAAGAGGTGGCAGTACAAGGCTGAACTTTGGCTGACCACGATGAAAGTGTTCCATATCGAGAAGGCAAACTGAAGGAACTATATCGGCGAGGATCGGAAGAATTTCGAGGATGCCAATACTATCTTTGTGTGATGTATTACGATCATTCTTGCCCAATCGTGTGATGTGTTTATGCACATAAAAAGGCGGAAGGAGCTCGGGACGCCTTGGATGCAGAGTTTGGTGCTCTGATCTTTGGCGATGAAGCTATATCATGGAGAGCTTTCATGATTTTAAGATGACAAAGGACCTTCTTGTGGTTCAACAAGCTCATGAGATACAGTGCATTGCCAAAGAGCTCGAACTCCTTAAGTGTATCTTACCCGACAAGTTTGTGGCGGGATGCATTATTGCTAAGTTGCCCCCTTCATGGAGGAACTTTTCCACAACTCTCAAACACAAGAGACAGGAGATATCAGTTGAAAATCTGATAGCGTCCCTTGATGTTGAGGAGAAGGCTCGGGCTAAGGACACTACTGAGAAAGGAGAGAGTCATGCTACTGCCAACTTTGTGCAGAAAGGCAAATTAGTAGGCAAGAACAAAGGGAACTTCAAACCCTCCTTTAACAAGCCTGTAAAGACTACAACCTTCAAGAATAAGAAGACGGACAGGGACAGGAGTGATCTGTCTTGTTACACTTGTGGAGAGCCCGACCACTTTTCCAAGGACTGTCCGTAACGCAGACCCTGAGAGGAAAAAGGCCAATCATCAACGTCGTGAGCGCTAGCAATACTGATGGGTATGGTAATCTATTTACTGTTCTTTCAGTATTTCAATCACCGTGTTGGTGGCTTGATACGGGTGCTAATGTTCATGTGTGTGCTGACATCTCTATGTTCACTTCTTATCAGGTCGCTCAGGATTTATCCGTCCTAATGGGGAATGGATCGCATGCTTCTGTTCGTGGTGTTGGCACGGTGGATCTGAAATTTACTTCCAGAAAGATCGTGTAGCTCAGGAACGTGCAGCATGTCCCTACTATGAACAATAATCTCGTTAGTGGCTCCCTTCTATGCAGAGATGGGTTTAAGGTTGTCTTAGAGTCTAATAAAGTCGTTGTTTAGAAACATGGACAATTTATTGGTAAAGGTTATGAGTTCGAAGGCTTTTTCGGTTTTCACTTTCAGAGTTTTGTAATAAATCCGTGAATCATATTTGTGGTGGTGTTAATGATGATACCAATGTTTGTCATTCTCGTTTATGTCACATTAATTTTGGTTTGATGTCTCGGATGTCCAGTATGAGTTTAATTCCGAATTTCACTATTTCCAAAGGTTCTAAGTGCCATAGTTGTGTGCAATCAAAGCAACCTCGAAAGACTCACAAGGCTGCCGAGGAGAGAAACCTGGCACCTCTAGAACTCATACATTCTGATCTATGCGAGATGAATGGTGTGTTGACAAAAGGTGAAAAGAGATATTTCATGACATTGATAGATGATGCTACTAAATTCTTCTATGTTTACTTGTTGCAAACTAAAGATGATGGTTTAGACTACTTTAAAATCTATAAGGCCGAAGTTGAAAATCAACTAGAGAGAAAGATCAAGCGTCTTAGGTTGGATCATGGTGGTGAGTATTTTCCCAAAATATTTGACAAATTCTGTGAGGAACACGGAATTATTCATGAGAGGATGCCTCCCTACTCGCCCCAATCAAACGGGGTTGCCGAGAGGAAAAACTACATGCTGACTAACTTGGTGAATTCCATCTTAGCCACCGCTGGTTTATCAAAGGCATGGTGGGGGGAGGCCTTGTTGACTTCATGTCATGTCCCGAATAGAGTTCCTAACAAGAATAAAGAAAAGACCCCTTATGAGGAGTGGTTGGGAGAAAACCATCACTTTCGTATCTGCGCACTTGGGGGTGTTTGGCGAAGGTAAACATACCGATCCCCAAGAAACGCAAGCTCGGACCCAAGACAGTGGATTGTATCTTTCTAGGATATGCTCCACAGAGTGTAGGCTATAGATTTCTAGTGGTTAAATCCGAGGTACCTGATATGCATGTTGATACTATAATGGAATCTCGTGATGCAACATTCTTTGAGAATATTTTTCCTATTAAAGATATCCATAGCATTGGTAGGATTTCTTCTGAAATACTTCCAGAATCTAGTGCATCTATTGAGAATTATGAACAACCACATGAGGAATTACTTGAGAAGGATGACGATGAACCTCTCATGGGGAGTAAGAGACAGAGGGTTGCAAAATCCTTTGGTAATGATTTCATCGTGTACCTTGTGGATGATACTCCCAGATCCATTACTGAGGCATATGCATCTCCTGATGCAGATGATTGGAAATAATCTGTCCAAAATGAGATGGACTCGATTCTTTCTAATGGAACTTGGAAATTATCAGAATGACCCTATGGTTGTAAACCTGTGGGATATAAGTGGGTGTTCAAGAAGAAACTAAGTACTGATGGTACTATTGAGAAGTACAAGGCGCGTCTTGTAGCTAAGGGCTACACACAGAAAGAAGGCGAAGATTACTTTGACACCTATTCACGTGCCGCTAGACTGACGACCATTCGAGTACTACTATCCCTAGCTCCCTCTTATGGTCTTCTCGTTCATCAAATGGACCTGAAGACAGCTTTCCTTAATGGAGAGTTGGAAGAGGAGATCTATATGGATCAGCCGGATGGGTTTGTGGTAAAAGGTGTGTTATTAAAATCTTTATATGGCTCAAACAAGCACCTAAGCAATGGCATGAGAAGTTTGATGAACTCTAGTTTCTGGCTTTGTCATTAATGAGGTGATAGGTGTGTTTACTATCGCCATGGTGGGGGCGATAGCGTTATATTATGTTTGTACGTGGATGACATTCTGATCTTTGGTACAAACATGAAAGTGATAAATGAAATCAAGTCTTTCCTGTCAAAGAGTTTTGATATGAAAGATTTGGGAGAGGATGATGTGATTCTAAACATCAAGCTTATTAAGAACGAGAATGGGATTACTTTAACGCAATCTCATTATCTTGAGAATATCTTGAGCCGTTTTGGATTTAATGATGGCAAGACTTCTCCAACACCTTATGATCCCAGTTTGACATTACGAAATAATAAGAAGGAACCAACAGATCAGCTGAAATATTCACAAGTTTTTGGTTCTCTGATGTACTTAGCAAGCGCTACAAGACCCGATATCTCTTTTGCTATGAGCAAGTTGAGTAGGTTCATGTCTAACCCGGGTATTGATCATTGGCATGCACTTGAAAGGGTCATGCGCTATCTATGTGGTACAATGAGATATGGGATTCACTATTCAGGGAACCCTGCTGTGCTTGAAGGATATAGTGATTCGAATTGGATCTCTGACGTTGATGAACTCTACGCCACGAGCGGGTATGTGTTTACCCTTGGAGGTGGTGCGGTGTCATGGAGATCCCGTAGACAGACCATATTGACGAGGTCAATTATGGAACCAGAGCTTACTGCTTTATACACAACCACTTTGAGTCAGAATGGTCGCATGAGCTCTTGATGGACTTGCTTGTGGTTGAGAAACCTGTGACGGCAATCCTTTTGAATTGTGACAACCAAACTGTTATTGTCAAAGTAAACAATTCTAAGGATAACGCGAAGTCATCAAGACACGTGAAGAGACGTTTAAAGTCTGTCAGGAAATTGAGAAACTCCGGGGTAATAACTGTTACATATATTCAAACAGACAAAAACCTAGAAGATCCCTTTACAAAGGGACTATCACGAAATGTGATAGAAAGTGCATCGAGGGAGATGGGGTTGAGACCCATGGATGTCACATCTTAGTGGTAACCCAACCTATGTGATCGGAGATCCCGTGAATTAGGTTCTGGGAAGAACAAGCTAGTGGTTTGACGGAGGAGAGTATTTTGTAACCCTCTATGTGAAGATGCATAACTCTCATAATCAGAAGGCGGGTTGGCAACATGCCTTAATGTGTTTCTTGCCTTTAATTAGCAAAGATGCCGTCCCCTGTGGCATTTTGAAAGAACACACCTATATGAGCTCGATCAGATGGCGTAGATCTATGAGACTTGGGTGATCTCTAGTAAACTCATGAAGAGATCAGGGAGTATGACACATATGCTCCAACCCGCGGGGTAGGCTACTGGCAGCCAGAGTACTAGTTATGTTTTTGAGTGAAATCTATTGACACCAAACTTGCAATTCAAGGTTCGTCCATTGTTCAAGTTGTTGATAGACGTAGTTCAAGATCTTAGGCGGAAGTTCAACTTAACAGTCTCCAGTGAAACACTGATATATAAACAAGTAGCAATGATTGGAAAATCTTCAAATGGGCATTTGAGATCTGGTGGGGGATTGTTAGAAATAATGGGTCAATCCATTTAGGCTCATGTGCATTTCAGATTTTTCCTAAATCTCAAAGCCCAGATTTATGGCAGCCCATATTTGTTTGGGCTGTGGCAGCTCACATGGAAGTGGAGTGGGAGCTCAAGTTTAGTCCCACATGGGAAGTTGGAGGAGAGTTGCACCACCTTATAAGGTGGAGTGTTGCACCACTTTGTAAGTGAGTGGCAATAAGAGAGATACACGCGCGCGCTCCTCCTCTGACGATGTTGCTCGCCCGCTCGTCTCGTCACGACGCGACGGGTCGCGGAAATCTCGTCGAGCCGAGTTTTATTTTGCTGCTGTGAGGTTTTGACAGACGTGTCAAACAGTTAGCTTATTTGGGTCGCTTCCGGGTCGTGGGCTATTGTAATCGACCTGAACGTGCGTAACGTGGCACACGTTCGCCTCCGTTAGGGTTTCCTGAGCCGCTCTATATAAAGTCCTGCGCGGATACCGCCACAATACCACCGAAAACCAATCTAGGGTTTTGCCATCATCTCTACTTGCTTCGTCACCGTAGTCTACTCCATCCCGCTTGCCGGCGTGCACCGGCGGGCGGGAGAGCAAGTCTCCGGAACCACTCGCCCTTGTGATCCTGTACGCGAGAGGGCGAATAAGGTTTTTGGGAAGCGCTCCGCGCGACTGCTCAAGTTCGTCATCATGGCGCGTCTTCCCGGTCGTCAAGTCGGAGCTCGTGCTCGTCGTCTTCAACGCCGACTTCTTCGACAGTCTACTACAAACGCTGCACCAACAACGATTTTATCGGCAACCGATCAGTACATATACCGTCGTCAGATATGTTGCTTTAGTATGGCTATTAGTGCGTATATTCTGCTACTGTTCATGTTGATCAATACATCTAGTATGTTAGAGGTTCACGTGATTGTAGCTGCTGTTGTCATGATTTATATTCTGGAATTAATCGTGAAAATTATGCCTAATATTCCAACATCCACCGCGTCTAATAAAAATTAATTAGTCCTGATTCTTGTGTACCAATTCTTTATAATCATGACTTGCAGTCTAAATCACGGCTTGTACCTTTGCGTATAATAGAGGAGAAAAGGACGGAGAGCGTGCCATTAAGCAGCCCGAGTTTTACTAAACTACACATGCCAAAAGCCAAGTGCATCTTTCAAAAAAATAAATATGCCAATGGTAGAACTCCGATCCACATCATGTCCCGTGCTTAACTCCATGACCATGTCGCTTGTGCGGGGTTTAAGTTGGCGTAGGCGTATAGCATAGCGCCTAGCACGGCCTACACGTGACGACGACGTGCACGGTGCATATTCATGTGTGCCGTGTGCGTGGTCGATCGGCCGGGCAGACATGACATGCAAACAACTCTGTTGAGTTAAGTACGTACGGACGTAGGGCATGCACTACTCGACAAGCAAGGACGTGCGGTGCAAAGAGTATTTTTCTTTTTAGAAGTATTAATAATCATCAAAGGTGGTACAAAGAACAATAAAAATAGTAAAAAATATAAATAGAATTTAGACGACTACAAATGCTAGTGTGAGTCAATCGCGCGCCGATCCACCAAGACAGGCAGATCTAGATGAATATTTGGGTGTACGGTTGTACATCCAATATTTTAAGGGGAAGAACTTTGCCAATGTATTATACACATATAATAGTTGTCCTCGTCCCTCTATTACTGAAGTCAGACAAAGCTTCAGGTACTAGAGCTTGTTATAATAGACTTATGAGAAGTCGTCATGCTTAGATCTCAAAGAACATGTGCACCAGGGCAACAATCATCGTTAATGATGACAATCGTAGATTAGAATAGACAGATCTGAAACCACACCAATGAACACGAAAACCGACTGGTTCCTAGGAGATATGTCGAACACACGACTCCACATTCTTCCATCAGCGCTAGACACACAACTGAAGCCACGATAGAGCGAGAAGAACTTTATTCTACCTTGGAAATATACCTATCTTTTCATCATTTAGAAGACACTAAAAATAGACTAAACAAAAAATAAAAATTCTCGCACCAGCTGGCCGTAGTCTGCTACATCTCCCTCCAAGGTGTTAAGACCACTGGAGACTGAAGGGACTGACTGAACGGACCGCTGGAGTCACCGGCCAGGGAACGCAAACGTAGATGGGTTTTGGAGTTGTTAGACGTATATATCTATATATTGTAGTTTTTTCATATGTTAGGGGCTTCCTGCATATTTGTCCTGTACCTGTACTATATATTGTGGCCTTTGGCCCCAGAAAAATACATGTTGCATATTCCTGACATGGTATTAGAGCTAGGTTAGACCGTTTTTCTGCAACATTGTCACAACCACAACCGTCCTCGCTGCTTTTTCGACGCCGCCACCGTCTTGCTCATTGTCTCGCCATCTCCGGCCGCCTCCTTATCATCCCGGCCGCCGTCATCTGCTTGATCGTCTGTCGATTGGATCTGGGCTGTCTCCACCTGCTGGTCCCGATCGGATCTGGGCGATCTGGCTGGACTCGTATCCCGATCCCGATCCCGATCGGATCTCGGCCTGCTCTCCCGAGGCCCTCAGCCTCCCAGATCTACCGCCGCCGCCTGTCCGCCTCAGTAGTCGCGTCCGCTGCTGAGACCCCAGCTTGCTCTGCGCCCGCCTCCCGCCTCCTCGCTGGGACGTGTTATCGCCATATTTTGGCCAAAGAAGGAGATGGGCCGTGATCAAGATGGGCTTGGAAGATACGTATATTCAACGTGTTGTTGAATCGGCCTAGTGCGTGGATTTGGGCTAAATTGCCCGTGTATCTTGTATCATAGTAGGTTCCGTTTCAGTTTAGGTAACGATAGAGTTGTAGAGTTATTCCAAAAGTAGAGAGTCTCCGGACTATAAATATGTACCTAAGGTTATCGAGAAAAGGAGGACAATCACGTTCACAAAAAACACAATCTCGGCGCATCGCCACCCCTTGTTTCTAGGGTTTCTTTCGGGTAAGTGTCATGCTGCCTAGATCGCATCTTGCGATCTAGGCAGTATTTTTACTTATGCATTATTTGGTGTTACTCGTACTGAAGCCTTGTTGATGGCGAGTAACACTAATATCACAGATTTGTGGAGGCTAGCATCGGTGTTGTTCGTTATAATTGTTTGATTCATGCTACCTCTAGTTATCTCGCTACCTTTGCACCTTTTCCCAAGTGCAAGGGTAGCATCTTGCTTGATCTTTATTTAGCCGATTCGATCTGTTATGGTTATGCCTTGTTCACCAAGGTTTAGTTTGATATCTACGTAGTCAGGCCTTGCAAACGGGTTGAACGATCCAGTAGTACGTAGAGACGTGGTTTACTAGTTCTAGAGAAGTTGTTCCGGTAATTGACTTTACGTCGGTTGTTAGGCCTCCTCTAGGGTTAGTTCACTAACATCTTTTGTATCTATCAGGCTCAATTACGTGTAGGACGTTCCAGTTACGTGGTGAAAACGTTTAACTGTCGTAGATCGATTTAACTTGTAATGATAAAGCAAAACCCCATGTTATCGTAAATCTAATGCAGAACCATGGGGATAATCGGCTCTAGGAGCCGATTCACTGTGGAAACCGGAGCCGGCTCGAATTTTACGATACTTGTTTACCATGCAGAAATCAATCAAGCAATCCTTCACCTTCGACCAGGTATAGGTCGTGGCATCTCGAACCAAGCCAGACGTGTCGGAGTTTTGCGGGCCGTTGCCCGAGGGACCAGGCCCCAGCTTCTGGAGCCTCCGGCTCTTCGTGTTGCTCGTCGCCGCCGGTGGGTTTTGGCAGCAACACATTACGCACGGTGGGACCTTCAACAACATCTGCATCAACATCCGACGCCGATGGGGGACATACCGATTACGCATTTAGCCACGAAGAGCACAAGGCGTATGACGAGATCGAACTCTCTTGAAGCCGATCTCATCGGCTCTTTTGAGAGGACCCGTAAGCATGGCATCAAGTGGAGGGTTCTCCCGAGGTGCTCTTGATGAGGTGGATCTGTCTGTTCCTTCGAGGAGCGCACGAGCTCTGACAGTGAAGTCAACTACATGGTGGCTCATTCTCGCACCGCCATTCTCGAGAGCCCGTGAACGCTGAGCGGGTCGCGGTCGCGTAGTTCAGGAGATCATGAAACATCGATACTCTCCGTCGGGGCCTACTTTAGGGACTCACTAGGGAGAAAGACCGCCTGCACAGGCCACTGCCATTCACACTTGCAGCTCAGAGCCGCCAGAGCAGCGGCGACGTCGTCTACAAGGTTGGAGGCGACCCAGGCGATGCCAATTCTGTTTGAGCCACCTAAGGAAATCCCACACGGATATGTATGCACCTACGTGCCGCAATAACTCCGACACGCACCAACCAGATTGCAACCGCAGGAGTTTCGCGGCGAGGGTTCTGAGGCAGGAGCTTCAGGAGCAAAGCGGCGATGTGCGGGATGGACGCCGACAAAGTGCGTGGCTAGCCAAGTATGCCACCGGAACAAGTCATGAGAATCTAGCCCTGCAGCTCAAACATGGAGCAAATCCGCACCATCTTGAGAGACTAGGCTTGACCGTCAGAAGAAGGACAATCGGCTATTCAAAGCCGTACTCAACGAAGTTTGATCTCGATTCACCGCCACCCAAGTATCGGCTCCCGAGTTCTCAAGGTTTAGCGGTCAAGGGTCGAGCTCGATCGAGCACGTAAGCCGATACACGGCCTAGGCATGATTTCGCATCGGATCGGTTATGCCAGAAGGTTTTTGCGCAATCTCCGACAGACCAGCTTTGGGTGGTACACCTCACGCCACCGATTCGATTCAGACACGGAAGCAACCGGAAGAGCAGTTCCACATCCAATATCATTCAGAGGCTACCAAGGCTGGCATTGCGGACACAGCAGTGCGGCGAGAAATCAGAGGCGAGTACATCCGGGCCAGACCGTCAAGAACTGATGTTACTCGGCTCGTTTATCGAGAAGGAAGCAATGGTCAAAGTGTTGGGTCTCGGCACCCATCAAGGATCCTTCAAGTAGAGTACAACTCATTGGCGACATGGCCCGTAAACTAACGATGTATGAACAGCGCCACCACCGAGTTGTACCAAGACAAGTTCAAACGACCGATAGGCCTGGTCGATCTGAAGAAGATGATCCTACACAAGACCAGGAGGTGGCCGTGTGAATGGGCTCGGGCGAGACCACGTGTCTGCAAATGGGTGAAGCTAGGGCCCGCAAAGGGTTCGACTTCCGTGAGCAACTGAGCAGATCTTCGATTTGTTCAAAGAAAAAAGTTGCCCGAAGGCCACAAAATCCCCACTCCAGAGATGAACGGAAACCATACGCAAGTGGCATCACTCGCTCACCCACACCACCAATGAGTGCAAAGAGTTACGTAAGGGCCGATCTGGGCGATTCGCCATGAAAGTGGACACCAACCCATTCCCGGCCAATATGGTAGAACTCAATCACTCAGGCGGCCACTGGATTTCTCGATTGTTAGTATGGCAGGGTTTGGGTACCACCATGACACGCATAAGGAGGAAGGTGGTCGCTCGGGGCAAAGAAAGAGGAGGCTGGTCCACGACCGGCCCAACCACAATGACAAAGTGTACCGACGGAACAGTGAGGAGAGTGCGATCGAAGCCACATTCCACGATCTCCTTAACAAGTATGAGCTGCAAGATGACCAACGTCGCCGATGATGGAGACGATGAAGGATATGAGCACCTCGCTAGGGGACCGTCTAAAGAAAAGGAAGGCGCATAAACATTGGGATTGTCCTTTCTTCAAGTATTCTTTGGGATGCGGAATGAGCCGATTGCCTACAATGACAACCGCGGAATGTGGACAAGAAGGAGAACAGGCCGGTTCGGTGTTCAAACGTCTAGGGCCTCTCCCCTCGTGTCACATAGGAGTCCGCTCGAGCAAAAGACCTCGAAGCCAAGGATGACAAAGAAGAAGACATATCACCGTCCAAGGTGTCCGACGGACTCAGACACACCAAAAGCGTGAGTACAATGCGTAACTTGAGGAAGCCGGCAAAGATTCCTTTAAAGAAAGCACGGCCCGATCTCGTTAAAATTAGCGTGACCTTGGAAGCGGAAGATCGCCGAAAAGGAAAGAGTGGCGCCTAAACCGGTAAAAGCCGATGCAAAGACATCGGCCGCACAAACATGGTGTTCATACTCCGTAATTTCTGCGCCAAGAACCAATGAGCTACCATGGCACAGTTGATCGCGCCCACGGCCGATTATCTTTGAGAAGCCACGTGAGAAGGGTTACAAACATCGAAAGCCCTGCCTACGAGGTTACATCAATGGGCAACTGTCGCAAGATGTTGGTGGACACCGGCGCATCAATATAATGCCATACTCCATGCTACGGCGTTTGGGACGCCCACCGCAGATCCGATCAAAACCAACATCACGTTAAGCGACTTCAACGGCCAGACTTGAAACGCAAAGGCGTCGAACGTAGATCCGGGTGGGCAGAAAACAATCCCCGTCATTCTTCGTCGTGGGCGGCAAAAAGCACCTACGTTGTCTTGCTAGGGAGATTGATTCACGCTAATCGCTGCATTCCGTCCACGATGCACCATGCCTGTCAATGGGATGGAGATGAAGTGGAGGTCATCCATGCAGATGATTCTATCGAGATCTCCATAGGCGGCATGAACGTATGAGCGAGACCAAGAGCCGATCTCGGAATCGCCTAGACGGTCAGGCATTGAAGCTACAAAAACAGGTGAGGCTGGTCTTATCCATCGACCGACAGAGTAGCAAAGTCCACGATCAGACGTGGTACGGCGATCCTCGCGATCGGCCAAAAAAATAAAAGCACCAATCATCGACAAGCAGATCACGAGTCGTGGCGGAGATGCCCCGCCATTGTAAAACAATAAGGTGTAAACCGTCCTTGACTAATGCATCAGGGGCGATTCTGCAATCGCCCAAATTATTTTTGTTACCCTCACCTACTGTTTGCCTTGTGTTTAGCATCGATTTGATAGGTGACGGAAAGCTAGGGTATGGGTTTACATCCGCTGATGAACTAGAAGAGATCGACATTGGTCCTGGGGATAAGCCACGACCAACATTTATCAGCAAAAAGTTAGATCCGAGTCTGCGGGGTCCGATGATAGCCTTGAAAAAAATATCCGCATCGCTTCGCTTGGACTACATGTAAATGCAGGGTTAGACAGAGCATCATTGAGCATCGACTCGCAAAAGGATTTCCGTTGCCCAAAGCAGCGAGCACGATGATGAAGGCCAAAATTCGAAGAAGTCAAGAAGGAGGTCGAGAAAATGTTGACGACCAAGTTAATCGAGCCATGCAAGTATGTGAGTGGATTTCTAGTATCGCACAGAGAAAAAGGATGGCCGTTGGCGTGTTGCCATAGATTTTCGGGATCTCAACGAGCTACCCCAAAGGATGAGTATCCGATGCGGTGGCGTAGACGTTAATCAACGCGGCTGGTCATAAGATCTTGAGCTTCATGGATGGCAATGCGGTTACAACCAAATTTTTATGGCTCGGAAGACATACACAAGATCGCTGTTGAGTCCCAGTTCGGTAGGGTTGTTCGAGTATGTAGTCATGACGCTTGGACTAAAGAATGCCGCCACGCACCAAAGAGCCATGAATTATATTTTCCATGATCCGATAGGCAAGCTGGTGGAAATTTACATCGATGACGTGGTGGTCAAGTCCGCTTCAAAGGCAAGGACACTTGGACGATCTGCAGCGTCTGGACCGAACAAGAAAATTCGCTCTGGATGAATCCAAAGAAGTGTGCCTTGGGTGACTGGCCGGTTCTTGGGTTTTGGTCCATGAACGGAATTGAGATCGGCTGAAAAGTCGAGGCGATTGAACAATGAAGCCACCTACCACAAAGAAAGAACTGCAGTCTCATCGGCAAGATCAACTTCATGTAAGATTCATCTCAATCTGTGAAGAATAGAACCGTTCATGGACTGGTGAAAATTAAATCGACGAGGAATTCCGCTGAGGCGTAACAAAACGAGCCTTCGATGAGATCAAAGAATATCCGACGGCGCCGATGTTGGTTCCGCCTCACCGCATGCATCGTTCTACATTTACTTGTCAAGATGGCGACCGTCGCCCATCGGTGGTGGTGCAAGTTTATGATGGGCTGAGCGAGTCGTATTTTACATAAGCTTTGATGCCGGACGCAGACAAGGTATCCGATATCGATAAGTTGTGCCTCCTGTTTTCACCGCACTAAGTCGCGCCACATTTTGCTATCCGGAGATCATCATCATATGCAAATCGACGTCATAAACACATTATGTCGGCTCCTATGTTGAAAGGCCGACGGGCAAATGGATGTTTGCATTATCGAGTTTGACATCCGTATCAACCCGCAAAAAGCGCTTAAGGGACAGCGTTGGCGACCTTATCGCCGAAAGGATCAACACCAACATAGCACCGCTCATAAGAGCGTGGGCTATGTTTTTCGATGGATCGGTTTGTGACGATGGTTGCGGCATCGGCATTTTACTCGTGTCGCCTGGGGCAACATTTTCCTTCTCCATCGATTGTACCTCTCGCACCAACAACGTCGATGCGAGGCGATACGCAAGGGAATGGAGTTACTCCTCGGGGCGAGCGTATGGAAATTTTGGAGACTCAAGTTGGTGATTTCAACTCACGGAGGAGTACAAGTGTGAGAGCGAGTCCCTCTTCCCATTATGGTTGCCCGCCGTGGTGATGGCGCAGCTTCGGTATAAACTTCACTGGATCCGCGTCGCAGTACCGAGGCAAATGATCTTGCACAATGGCTTGCTACAAGGATGTAGCAGAGGAGCCGATGTTCGTGCAGTTCTCGGAAGTCGACGATCGAGAGCCGATATCTTCAATTACTTGAAGGATTCGCTCGGGGGCACTAAACGGATAAGGTACAAGGCCATGAAGTATGTGCTTATTGGGGATGACATGTTTTACAGACTCGGAAGGGTTATTGCTCAAATGTGGGAAATGCCGAGGCCAATCGGCTCCTACACGAGGTACAGAAGGCGCTGTGGAACTCACCAATCGGCTCACAAGATGAAATGGTTGATCAGCGATCAGGTTTTATTGGCCCACCATGCTCGAGGACCTTTCAAGTACTACAAAGGGTGTCAAGCATGTCGAAATTTGGAAAATTCAGATGGTACCCGTCAAGAATGAACCCCATCATCAAGCCTTGGCCATTCCGAGGTTGGGGCATGGATATGATCGCAAAATCAATCCCCATCAAGCAAAGGCCACATGTGGATTTTGGCCATCACCGATTATTTCACTAAATGGGTGGAGGCTGTCCCATGAAATCAAGAACTCAAAGGATGTTATCAACTTTGTGAAAGAACATGTCATCCATAGATTCGGATTCCCCAAACTATCACGACCGATGGAGGTTCGGTCTTTATTTCTCAAGAGTTTAGAAAGTTCTGCGAGGACACGGGGATTAAGTGATCGATCATCTCCATACTATGCTCAGCAAATGGGCAAGTCAAGCATCCAACGAGCCTCATCAAGCGATCAAGAGAAAAGTCGATGAGCACCCTAGGCGTTGGCACGAGGTTTTGTCAGGCGTTGTGGGCTTATCGCATGTCATGCCATGGGGCGATAAAACCTCGCCATACCATCTAGTATATGGACAAGAAGCCGATTGTGCCTGAAATTACGGTGGATCGAGACGTGTCACTTTTCAGACAATCTAACAATCAAGAATATGCAACCACGATGAGTGGCAGGTGTTAACCGAGCTCAGTGTGGTCGCTTGAGAAAATCAAAGAGAACAAGGCCAAGGTAGCTCGTGCATATAACAAGAAAGTGAGGCCAAAGGAGTTCCACGTTGGTGATCTGGTATGGGAAGCTGTGTTGCCATTAGGGACTAAGGATGCAACATATGGTAAATGGTCTCCAAATTGGCACGGGCCGTACAGGGTCGATCAAGTAAAAGCACGTGAGACGTTGGACAGTAAAAATGTGGGGGCCGATACTGGAAATCGGCCGAATAAAAGCAAAAATGTATAGCCGATGCACGGTCATCAACTCTAGAGGTTCACACATGTTACAAACAGGTGCCAGTTTACCTCTGAAGCCATCTTGGAGAAATTGTCGCGACCTTCTCTTCAAGATCTTCCAACTCCTTTTCAAGGATGCGGAGATGTCCGAAACCTAGAAAGTTTAATGGTGGAGTAAAGGCATTAATTGTGTGTTCGCCATTAAATTCTAACATCGCGTTCGCATGCAGTAGGCGTACCTTCAGACCGGAGACCTCTAGATTGGTGTTGGACGTTTCCGCCATCTAGTTTACCGGCGGAGATGGATCTATGCAGTGGAGGATTGAGGGTTCTTGTTGTTGTAAGCTCGATCTGGTCGATGGGCAATTGGAGATCTGGGTCGCCCTTTTTGAAGAAGGTCGCAGCCGATGTGTGGTCATCGGCTCTTTGCGATTTGGCTTGTTTGACTGTATGAGTGCAGTATGAGGAAAGTCGATACAGTGTTATCGGCTTCTGGAGCATCGACTTGTTTTGGTTATCGGCAAAATTGGGGCGACAAAAGCAATCTTCGAGAAATGATTTTCATTCATTCAAAAGTCGATTGCTTACAAAAGGCGATTGATTACAAAGGGAGCTTATTGCTACTACTACTACTATCGGTTCCTAATCTAGGCCGAGGTCGTCATCGCCGTCGCCGCCGTCTTGTTCAGTATCCTCGGCGTCGTCTTCACCGCTTCTTCTTGAAGAAGCTGGGGCCTCCTCGTCCGCGTCGTCGGTGTCCTCATTTGGACCCGGCGGAAGTATCACCGGCTGGTATTCCTCGGAGGAGGTGTCCTCCTCTTCCTCCTCTTCATCGGAGGAGTCGGCCCGCGTCCCTGGACATGGCGCTGCCGCTCGGTCTTCTGCCTCCATCGGCAAGGAATCGCAGGTTTTCCTCGCCATCGGTCAAGGACGCTGTCCTCCGACCAAGCGGCGAAGTCTCAATCCTCTCGTCCCACCATTGTGGGGCGAGAGTGTTGCCGCCCGTTGGCGGGTGCTCCGTGTCGGCTCTCGGTCGCTCATTGAGTTGGAGGCTTGGGAGGGGCGCGGAGGCAGAGGAGGCCATGGCGAAAAAGAGGTTTTTCGGTGAGGAAGAAGGGTTTTTGGCTCTTGGAGGAAGATGGGGATTGCGAATCGCTAGATGGATTTAAATAAGGGGAATAGTATGAAGCGGTTCAATGCCATAACGGTTTCCGAATGTCTCGCCAAAATCGCCAAATCATGCCTGCGAAGGAGTTGAGAAGACAGGCATCATGATGAGGGGTGGCGTGACGATTACGCTTCCGCAACACGTAACCCGATGTAAAAAAGGAGAGGGGAAGAAAAACATCAGCAGAGTGGTTTTGGAATTATTATTGCCAAAACCAGGGGGGCATGTTATCGCCATATTTTGGCCAAAGAAGGAGATGGGCCGTGATCAAGATGGGCTTGGAAGATACGTATATTCAACGTGTTGTTGAATCGGCCTAGTGCGTGGATTTGGGCTAAATTGCCCGTGTATCTTGTATCATAGTAGGTTCCGTTTCAGTTTAGGTAACGATAGAGTTGTAGAGTTATTCCAAAAGTAGAGAGTCTCCGGACTATAAATATGTACCTAAGGTTATCGAGAAAAGGAGGACAATCACGTTCACAAAAAACACAATCTCGGCGCATCGCCACCCCTTGTTTCTAGGGTTTCTTTCGGGTAAGTGTCATGCTGCCTAGATTGCGATCTAGGCAGTATTTTTACTTATGCATTATTTGGTGTTACTCGTACTGAAGCCTTGTTGATGGCGAGTAACACTAATATCACAGATTTGTGGAGGCTAGCATCGGTGTTGTTCGTTATAATTGTTTGATTCATGCTACCTCTAGTTATCTCGCTACCTTTGCACCTTTTCCCAAGTGCAAGGGTAGCATCTTGCTTGATCTTTATTTAGCTGATTCGATCTGTTATGGTTATGCCTTGTTCACCAAGGTTTAGTTTGATATCTACGTAGTCAGGCCTTGCAAACGGGTTGAACGATCTAGTAGTACGTAGAGACGTGGTTTACTAGTTCTAGAGAAGTTGTTCCGGTAATTGACTTTACGTCGGTTGTTAGGCCTCCTCTAGGGTTAGTTCACTAACATACTTTGTATATATCAGGCTCAATTACGTGTAGGACGTTCCAGTTACGTGGTGAAAACGTTTAACTGTCGTAGATCGATTTAACTTGTAATGATAAAGCAAAACCCCATGTTATCGTAAATCTAATGCAGAACCATGGGGATAATCGGCTCTAGGAGCCGATTCACGAAACTCGGGGAGCCACGGCTCGAATTTTACGATACTTGTTTACCATGCGAAATCAATCGAAGCAATCCTTCACCTTCCGACGGTATAGGTCGTGGCATCTCGAACCAAGCCGGGGCGTGTCGGAGTTTTGCGGCTGCCCGAGGGACCAGGCCCACCGGCGATTACAGGAGCCTCCCGGCTCTTCGTGTTGCTCGTCGCCGCCACGGTGGGTTTTGGCAGTAACGCCGACGCCGGCAATTGCCGAGCTTCTACATCGCTTCTCCCAACCGTCCAGCTTCCCGCCTCCGCCGTCACATGATGTCGATCCCCGGTGGCCTCAATTGGCCTCCCTAGGCCCTTATACGCCGCTTCTTGCCCAGACTGGCCGGAATTCGGCCGCCATCTGCCTGCTGCTCGGGTTGGCCAAATCTAAAAAAAATTGAGAGATGTCTTCTACATCGTGCTATGTTGTGATTCCTCGCTGCCCGGTGATTTTCGATGGCGCGAATTATCCTGATTTCGCTGCCTTCATGCGCGTCCACATGCACGGTCTTCGTCTTTGGGGTGTGCTCTCCGGCGAGGTCTCCTGTCCGCCATGCCCCTACTCCTGTGGCTCCTCTTCCGCCGATGCCGATTGTTGCTACCGATGCTTCTCGGGGAGGTCAAGGACGCTGCTTCATTGCCAATGATAGTGTTGTTCTTGCTTATGACCAAGTTTAAGCACTCTTCCGATCTCGAGGCTCATCGCCACGACCATTGCCTACACTCGGTGGGTCGATGAGGATGCTCATGGTGCTGTCCTTACCTCAGTGTTACGCCTCAGATGTCTTTGAGTTCATGAGTCTCACTCTTGTTGCCTCGGTGGTCACATCTTCGTCGGCTATCACCGTCTGGGGATGCTCTTTACCCGTCCGTGGTTCGCCAGGAGCATGCTCTTCAGCAGGGTGATTCCACTATTGATGAGTTCTATACTCAGTCCGCCATCCGGCCGCCTTGATTCTCTCTCTTCTTGTTTGTGGCACATGACCGTCTTTGCCAGATCATGCGCTTCGGATTTGGAGTTCCACCGCATCTATGAGTTTACGTCTCGGCTCGCCAGAGTTTGAGCCCGCCGTGCTCGATTGAACGCCGTGGTCGTGTTCCGCTACGAGGTGTTGTCTGAACTTGGCCGAGGAGACGTCTTCGTCTCTTTGGTCTTCTTGCGATACCGTGCTTGCTACCGTGGTCCTCCTCTGCCTTTGCTCGGCCGCGGTCCTTTGTGCCGCCGCGATACTACCCACTCCTCCAGTCGTGGTCCGCTTGACCAGCAGCCTGTGGTCGCTTTAGCACAAAGGTTCGTGGTCGTGGTCGCCGTGGTTCTCTTCACATCGCTCTTCTTGCAACAAGGATGGCCACACTTGGGCCAATGTTATACAGGATCCTAGTTTACGCCAAGACACGGCTCGTGGGAAGTCGGCTCCTTAGGATCTTCAGCAGTTGCTCTCTCGATCAGGACATTATCGAGTCTTCGCGGTGCGCTTGTTGCTGTGCTCTTCTTCGGGCACCGCTAGTCATGTTGATTCTTCCGGAATGTCGACCACCACCTTCTACAGTCAGTACGTCTCGTGGTATCCGGATTACGGAGCTTCTTTTATATGACCTCGAGTCTTCTTTTCATCCGCTCTTCGCTTTCTCCCTCTCATGTCCGTGTTCTCACGACCGATGGTACCTCTCTTCCATCTCTAGTCGGGCACCCTTTCTACTTCTTCTTTTTATTCTCGATATTTCTCATGTTTCTCGTCTTAAGATGAATCATTCTCTGCTATCCACTTCTTGACTCGGGTTCGCGTCATTCTTGATCTTGATTCTTGTGTTGTTCAGGGACCGCACACGCAGGCCTCGGTTGAGCCCTCGCATCCATGATTCTTCGAGGCTTTGGGAGTTAGACGGCTTCGTGTTCCTTCCACGCCACTTCATCTACAGCTTCTTCTCCGTCACGCCTCTGCTACCAGCTCCATTTAGCAGTGACATCATCGTCTTGGTCACCTTTGTGACTCTCACCTGTCGTCATTAGTTCATCGTGGTCTTCTGGGGTCTGTCTCAGGAGATGGGTCTTTACATTGTCAAGGCTGTAGGTTGGGCAAACAGATTCAGCTTCCCTATCCTACTAGAGCGTTTGTATCTCAGCGACCTTTTGATTTAGTTCATTCCGATGTTTGGGGTTCGGCTCCTTTCACTTCGAAAGGGGGCCATCGCTACTATATTTTATTCATCGATGATTTTTCTCGGTACACTTGGTTGTATTTTATGCGCTCTCGCAGTGAAGTGCTCTCCATATATCGGTGTTTTGCGGCCATGGTCCATACTCAATACTCTAACCCCATTCGTGTGTTTCGTGCTGATTCTGCTGGTGAGTATATCTCCCAGATGTTGCGAGGTGTTCTTGATGAGCAGGGCACCCTTGCTCAGTTCTCCTGTCCTGGCGCACATGCCCAGAATGGCGTTGCTGAGCGTAAGCATCACCATCTTCTTGAGACCAATCGTGCCATGATGATTGCTTCTTCTCTTCCGCCGCATTTCTGGGCTGAGGCTGTCTCTATGTCGGCTTACCTCATCAATATTCAGCCTTCTGCCGCTCTGCAGGGTGGTATCCCTCTTGAGCGCCTATCTGGACAGTCTCCAGACTACTCCATGCTTCGCTTGTTTGGTTGTGTTTGCTATGTTCTCCTTGCTCCTCGCGAACGCACCAAACTGACCGCTCAGTCTGTTGAGTGTGTCATCCTTGGATACAGTGATGAGCATAAGGGCTATCGCTGTTGGGATCCCGTTGGTCGTCAGATGCGTATCTCTCGTGATGTTATTTTTGATGAGACGCGTCCTTTCTATCCTCGTACCACCACTGGTATCTACCCGGTGGAAGATATCTCGTTTCTTCTCTTTTCTGACACACCTCCTTCTACTCCTATTATGTCTTCTTCAGGATCTACTCCCCCTGATGTCTCTTCTTCGACACCGTCCTCCTCTGCTCCGTCTAGTTCTCCTAGTTCTCCTTGTTCTCCGGAGTCTTTCTATGCTATTCCTTCTTCTTCATCGTCGTCTCTTGAGTCATCTTCCTCTAATGAGCTTCCCTCTACTCGTCCTGTTCGTCAGCCTCGTGCCCCCAACCGTTACTCTCCTAGTAAGTATGGTCTTTCTGTTGCCTCCGAGCCGACTTCTTATTGGGATGCTGAGCATCATCCTGAATGGCAGCTGGCCATGGCTGAGGAGATTGCTGCTCTTGGGCGCACTGGCACCTGGGATCTTGTTTCTCCCCCTCCCGGTGTTCGTCCTATCACGTGTAAGTGGGTCTATAAGATTAAGACCCGCTCTGATGGATCTCTTGAGCGCTATAAAGCGCGTCTTGTGGCTCGTGGTTTTCAGCAGGAGCATGGTCGTGACTATGATGAGACCTTTGCTCCTGTGGCTCATATGACCACTATGCGTACTCTTCTTGTTGTTGCTTCTGTCACATCGTCTCGTGTCCCACTTGATATTCGTAACGCCTTTCTCAATGGTGAGTTGAGTGAGGAAGTTTATATGCGCCTCCTCCGGGTATTCTGCTCCCAGGGGATGGTTTGTCTTCTTCGACGTTCTCTTTATGGCCTCAAACAGCTCCTCGTGTTTGAGCGCTTTGCTTCGTAGTAATGCCGCTGGTTTCTCTCGTAGTGCTCATGATTCAGTTGTTTGTTCACACTTCTCCTCGTGGACGACTCTTCTTCTTCTCTATGTTGATGATATGATCATCGGTGATGATTCGAGTATATTGCCTTTGCTAAGGCTCGTTCGTGATCTTTCTTGATGATCTTGGTCCTCTTCGCTACTTTCTTGGGATTAAGGTTTCCTCCACTTCCGATGGCTTTTACATCTCCCAGGAAAAGTATATTCAGGATCTTCTTGCTCGTGCTGCTCTTGGGGATGAGCGCATTGTTGAGACCCCTATGGAGCTTAATGTTAAGCTTCAACTTACTAATGGTGAACCTCTTCCTGATCCGACGCGTTATCGTCATCTTGTTGGGAGTCTTGTTTATCTTGATATCACTCGTCCTGACATCTCTTATCCTGTTCATATTCTGAGTCAGTTTGTTTCTGCTCCTACCATTGTTCACTATAGTCATCTTCTCTGTGTTTTTCGTTATCTTCGTGGTACGATCACTCATCGCCTTTTCTTTCCTCGTTCCAGCTCCCTCCATCTCCAGTGCTATTCGGACGCCACGTGGGCGAGTGATCCTTCGGATCGCCGTTCACTTTCTGCTTACTTTGTGTTTCTTGGTGGTTCGCTCATTGCTTGGAAGACAAAGAAACAGACAGCGGTTTCTCGTTCGAGTGTTGAGGATGAGTTGCGTGCTATGGCCTTGTTGACTGCTGAGGTGATCTAGTTACGGTGGTTACTTGCCGATTTTGGGGTCTCTCTTACCACATCCACTCTGGTTTTATCTGACAGTACATGTGCTATTAGTGTTGCACGTGATCCGGTCAAGCATGAGCTTACCAAGCATATTGGTGTTGATGCTTTCTATACACGTGCTCAGGTGCAGGCTCAGGTTGTTGCACTTCAGTATGTGCATTTAGATTTACAATTGGCGGATTTCTTTACGAAGGCACAGACCAGAGCACAACATGATTTCTTACTCTCCAAACTCAGTGTTGTGGATCCACCATGAGTTTGAGGGGGTGTTAGATGTTTTGTATATTGTAATTTTTCCATATGTTAGGAGGCTTTCTACATATTTATCCTGTACCTGTACTATATATTATGACCTTTGGCCCCTAGAGAAATACATGTTGCATATTCCTGACAGGAGTCGCTCTCACAGACGCCTCCTATTCTCGTGACCCGTGCGTCCGTGCATACACAAGCACTTGAACATGAAAATTCTGAGAGAGAGAGAGTGTGGACACCTATATTAGTATAATAAGGTAGTCCGTCTGGTCTATATTAGTATTCATAAATTTATCTGGATACAAATACATCTAATCTTCACCTAAAAAAAATACATCTAATCTAAATGTTTAACTGGATACACAAGATGACAAGAATCTAGACAAAGTGAAGAACATATTAACCGAAGGTAGTAGTAGAGTGTATTAGCGGTTTCGTGATTTACAGGGCGTGGTGTGGAAATGGTATTTTTTTGCCAAATCTGTCCAAGTCTCAAAAGTGCAACCAAGTCTGACCCTTTCTCGAAACTAATTCGAAATCTGACCCCTAGGGTCGGCGCCGTTTAAAATGGCGTCGAAGTTGTACAGATCGGCGACACAAAAAAGAAAACCGACCCGAAGGAGGTCGGCTCCGTTTAAAATGGCGCTGACGTCGGCTTCGTTTAAAACGGCGCCGACCTCCCTAGTTTGCCTCCCAGCAGCTTCATCTTGGCGCCGACCTGTACAACTTCGGCGCTATTTTAAATGGCGCCGACCCGAGGGGTCAGATTTTAAATTAGTTTCGAAAAAGAGTCAGACTTGGTTGAACTTTACACATTTGAACAGATTTGACAAAAAATATGTGGAAATGCAGCAGCACAGCCGGGCCGAGTGCCCGGCCCCGAAGTGGATGGACACGGACGGCTCGGAGATGGGTCTGGGAAAGCGCAAGCGGGTGGGTGTACGTTCCTGCGCAAGTACCAGGACCGCTCCGGTGGCCAGTTCCCACCATGATCAACAGAGAGGAAGAGGGGGACCTCGCTGACTCAGCGATGGCCCGCCCCGCAGCTGCGCGCTGTTTGGACTGGACTTGCCTTTCTTGGCAGGTACGATACCCCAGCCACAGCCACGCCCATCCTCGATATATAGCTGCGTTGCCTCTGGCCTAGCTAGCTAACCAGTACAGATCTCGGTGCCGGCCGGATCCTCTGGCTGCACCCCACAGGCCACTGTCGATATATACGTCCTGGTGAGTCGTGACTGCTGCTGCACGGCGTGCGTTGCCGCTGGGCGCTGGGCTCCTGCGGCGCGCGCTAACTGCTATGCTCGTTCAGTTCTTTTGTTCGCTTTCTCGGTGATCTCTATCTCACGGCTCAGGTGGCTGCCGGCGCCTGCACACAGCTCTGCCCCGTCTCGTTCTTCGCCGGCCAATCAAGACTGGCACAGACCCTGCAGCGACGACAGCTGTGTGTAACAAAGAGCGACGATTGACAGCAGTGGCTCGAGCTAGCTACACTCCTGCCGCCATCGATCGGATAAGCACAACCCGTCAACCATCGACGCCGTACGTGATGGTCTTCTCTTGTTGCATGGATTACCGAGAGTTGTTTGAAACTTCAAAATACTAGTACTAGCATTTTTAATTTTTTAATACTTTTAAGGCTCGGGAGCCAAATCGAAACAGAGTAGTGCACGCGCTAGCACTACTATCGTTAACTTGCTATGTAGCAACTGTGTTGTATTGTCTTGTTAACGAATCTTTTCTCCGTATAAAATTTAGTTTCCCTTACCCACTGTGATATGTAATATCCCAACTTTGACCATTACCTAGTTTAATCAGACTTAGTATATGCAACATAATAAACTAATAAAGTCAAAAGCCGTGAAATTGATGATTATTTAATATTTTTTTCCATGAACCACGATTAAGTGGCAATATAGACGGAGCCAGAAATATTACACAAGGGAGGCCAAGTGAATATTATAAAGCTTGGAGGGGGACATATGAGTAGATTCCGGCAATTTTGACGATCAAATTTACATACTACAAGGGGCGTTTCAAAAGAAATCCAACGTAGAGGGGGCCATGGCCCCACTCCACACAACCCTAGTGTAACGCAATTGTCTATGTTGAAGTATGTTCAACAAATGCATTGCCCTCTTTTCCCATCAGCTTAGCTTTTGGTGAAATGGTTTGTTTCACACAATTCTACATAGTACCAAAGCCCGTGAACTGCCGTTTAAAGTCTCAAGTTCTAGATCCTGGTTGGTACAGCTTGATGTTGGATGTAATTGTTGGTTTTATTATTTTATGTACCGAGTCGTATTGTGACCGGACACCTCATCTTGTACAACTCGGCCTTGTGCCCCCATATTAACACGCAGCCCGTGTGGACTCAAGCATGGTTCTCACAATCTCTATTCTTATCGTTTGACACTTGAAACAATGTAGTCCTTGTTCAATCAAAACTTAGGACTGATGGAGCCACACATGATGGGGAGTGACCCCTTCTTTCCCCCATCAACTTTGACTTTTGGGTGAACTAGTTAGGTGCACATAATTCTACATGGTACCAGAGCCAAGTGGTCTTGCCAATCAGCTTGAGTTTTGGATGATCTATTTCGATGCACACAATTCTACATTGTATCATGCCAATAGGTCTTTAGTTCAAGGTCAAACTGGCGCAATATAGAACAAACATATTTAGCACTTTTTGGTCCATATTTAGGCCTATATGAGCCATACGAGGATAGTGATCGACTACATCAACCACGAGAATCCAATTTCGTTAAACGCTTTGGATCTACGAGGTTAGTTCTCTACAATCTCATTGCACCGATAGAGAGAGCTTGAAGGTCTGGATAGCTAATCTACCTTTATAAAGTGTGTATTTCTGTAATAGGTGAGTGAGGTGAGTGGTTTTCCTGTATAGTAGGTGTACAACTGTTTTTACTTTTATTATAATAAAATTTTGCTGTGGGGCTTTTGCCTCACAGTCCAGAGTCAAAAAAAATCCCATTGCACCGATCTCGTAGATTAGATCTTGGTTTTGTGTGTTCATGCGCTAGAATATTTTTGTTTTCCTTGCTATGAACCCTACAGTGGTATTAGAGTCTTGTCTATGCGTAGATCTGTTGCACGAGTAGAACACAATTGTTTTGTGGGTGTTGATGCTCCTGTTGTTGCTTACTTTTGTACTTTGCATCTTGCGGGATGGTGGGATAAAACGGCCCGGGCTAACCTTATATGTCATCGCACATGAGACTTGATCCACGCTCAACGTGCAACTTGCACTGCACAAGTGGCTTTGCGGATGTCTGTTCCTCCCACCATAGTTAAGATTCAATTTACAACAGGCACTTGACAATACTTGTATCAGCGTTGTGATTCATGTTCGTATGTAAGAACGATTCTTATTCGAAAGCCCCAAACCATGTAAAACATGCAAAGAAAATTAGAGGCGTCTAACTTGTTTTTGCAGGGCATGTGATGTGAAGTGATATGGCCATGATGTGATTGTGAATATATTTGATGTATGCAATGATCCTTATTATAAGTTGGCAACCGACATGAGCCTTATGGTTATCTTTAAATTCCTTAAGTCATGCATGTCTATTCATCATGTAATTGCTTTATTCCAAGTAGTTGTAATAGTTGTTGTAGGTGATGGACAACCATGAAGCGGCGCCACAGACCTTGACACAATGCTGGTGATGATGGAGACCATGTCCGTGCTTTGGAGATGGAGATCAAAGACACAAGAATAAAGACCATATCATATCACATATTATAAATTGCATGTGATGTTAATCCTTTTTATGCATCTTGTATTGCTTAGATTGCGAGGGTAGCATTATAAGATGATCCCTTTCACTAAATATCAAGTAATAAAGTGTTCGTCCTGTTGGTAGCATTATAAGATGATCCCTCTCACTGAATATCAGTAATAAAGTCATGAAATTGATGATTAGTTGATTATTTTTTAATATTTTTTCCATGAACCAAGATTAAGTGGCAATATAGACAGAGCGAGAAACATTACACAAGGGAGGCCAAGTGAATATTATAAAGCTTGGAGGGGGACATATGAGTAAATTTTGGCAAATTTGACCGTCAAATTTACATACTACAAGGGGTATTTCAAAAGAAATTCAACATGGAGGGGGCCATGGCCCCCGTCCACACAACCCTAGTGTAACACAATTGTTTATGTTGAAGTATAAATGCATTGCCCTCTTTTCCCCCATCGGCTTAGCTTTTGGTGAACTGGTTTGATTCACACAATTCTACATAGTATCAGAGCCAGTGAACTGGCGTTTAAAGTCTTAAGTTCTAGACCCCGGTTGGTACAGCTTGAAACAATGTAGTCCTTGTTCAACCAAAACTTAGGACTGATGGAGCCACACATGATGGGGAGTGACCCCTTCTTTTCCCCATCAACTTCGGCTTTTAGGTGAGCTAGTTAGGTGCACATAATTCTAGATGGTACCAGAGCCAAGTGGTCTTACGTTTAAGACCGGTTTGCGAAATATAAAATAGAAATATTGCATCTCACTTTCAGTCCATTCTTATGTACCAGAGCCAAGTGGTCTCGCGTTAGCTCTCTTTTCAATAAAATCTAGGTAGGGGTCACCCCCTCTCGCTAAAAAAAATCTTGTCCCTTTTACAGGGGAGTGTTCACCTCCTGCAATATCGGTTGTAATTCTTTGCAAGAGAATTTAATTCGTAGTCAATTAGTATAAGATCAAGTTACCACTCCATATATCAGAAGATAAAGGAGAGTGGACAACGGTGGCCGAAAAAAAAAGTACAGAGTACTAAGAAAGTTCAGGAATGCTGGTCATCGACCTGGTGTGATTCAGATAGTTACCGATTGCCCAAAACTGTCGACCTCTAATTACTCTCGTTCTGCCCCGTTAGAAAATGCTCCACCACTATATATCATGTACTGCTGTGAGACTGCGACTTGGAACAAGAGAACAACTAGTATTAGACATTCAGACTGGACTACTGAAACAAGCAGCTGTGAGAACAAAGTTTGCTGTTCAGCCCAACGCTAGTATCAGTACTTTGAATGTAATTGATTCTGCTGCTCAACTTTTGACCAAGATTATTATACTGCGCATAGTGATGTATAATCGGTCCATCAAATAAAGTGGCCTTTTCACTGACTTCAAAATAACTTCTGATGAGTTGCAGAGAAACTGATGTACATCAGATTTTTTCCCAATAGGATATGCCCAAACAATCATAAAAATAAAAAAATGGCATGGATTCTATCAATAGTAAAGAACTCTGTAAGCATCTGATCTGATCTTGGTTAATTTGCAGATAACAAACAACATAACACTGTATCTGAGACACATTTGTAGCATTAGTTATCATGGTCCATGTGTAAATGTTTACAGACCAAGAACCTTAATTTTGCTCAATATTAAGCTTGCAACTGTAGATTTGCTACATTTCCGAAAGGAAAAGCTGGATTTGAAGATCATTGACTCCACAACTTGAATAATACTAGTACATAGAAAAAAACTGTCTTAATATAGAAAAAGCTAGACTGAAAAGCAACATACATTTTTTCAACGAAGATGATGGTATCCATTTGATCACCTGATTCACATGAGAACATGCATCAAATGTACAAATTGTACAATTTCGTTAAGATATGACTTAGCCAGTTCTTTAACAGCTAAATCTAAGATGCACAATTATACTAACAAAATAACTAGTTTTTTCCAATATATTCTAGGACCCTGCGACCGTTGCAATACTAGACCAAGCTCAACAAGTGAATGCTCCTTTTTGAAGCATTTCATATGTAATTGAAGTCTTTCACAACCTGATGGACAATAATTGCATATGCCAAAAAAGTAAATCGTGTTCTTGGAGAGTGTTGTTCTTTTACATAGGAAAAATAAGAACAAATTTGTCAAATATTATTTACCTTAAACCAATAGATAGAAGAAGAATATTGTCAGTACATGAAGCGAACTCCATATATTTTTCCACCTCTAATCTCCACCATTGGCTCTAGTGCGTTTCGTTTTTTGGTGTTCTGAACTCCTAGTTGGATTTTAACCAACCAAGCAGTAAATTGTACGATGTGGCTGTTACATTGAAAGAAAAACCTTATGAACATAACATATTTTATATTACTAAAACGTGGCCAAATCCACATTCACTCCCAAAGGCAAGGAATTCACATAAAAAGGAAGAGATCCACACTGCTTATTTCAGTGGGGACAATTTAGACAACACATATTAAACATATATATCTTACAGCTGCTGAGGTTGTATAACATTTATAACTCTATTTCCAACCATAAGAAAGTACAACTCTATTCTCAAACATGTACATACCTATTGTAGTATTTAGCCTCATAGTTGTACCAGGAATTCAGCTAGTTGCATAGTTAAAGGATGGCCTAGTTAGTAAGATGGTAAATACTTTGCTGGAAAAGCATAAGGTCCTGTACATCTTCTTATGTCTCTAGGCCCATAGTATACAGTACGTAGATAAGCACTGATTAGCTTTCGGTTTTACCAACTATCCAGTCCAAGAATATGGAGCACGCTCAACAACTAAATAGTCCCCTCTTATGTCCTTTGCTACACGGATTTCATCGTCCAAATAAACCGTGTCAAACCTGAAAATGGTAATACATAGTATGTTATTGCAGGAAAGCAAAAGAGAGGCGATACATTGTAATAATGCTGGAGACACAACAAAAAGATCCAATTTTCCAGGTTTGACATATTCTGTTTGACATGATTACCAGTGCTATATAGAAGGAAGGATCAAGGCCAAGTTATTATTACATAAGTAATTAGAATTTTATTCTCCATTAGTATTGTATTAAAATTGCCCAGTCTGGTTGATAGGAACTAAGTACCCACACCGACTATACTTGGCAGTAGAAAGTCCTAATGATATATAGACAAGGAAATAATAAATGCCATGAAAACCTTTGATCTTACAGCTAACTTCCATTCTGAAAATAATCACCTTGAATCCAGACCTTTTTATGTAGATACCCAGCTCCTTTAGATGAATAAGTTGAGTTCTATTTGAAAGGGGGAAAAACTAGAGAATGTAGCAAACTTGGACTATGCCAACAATGTTGCAATTCTCAAGTTCTCGAGATAGTTAGTCTTGTCAAGCTCCAATGCATTGTATGAAGACAATACCATGCCAAGCAGATAAGCATTTTTTTTTTTTTGAGAACAGATAAGCATTGCTGGGACTAAACATTCCCGGATTCCAACAGAGTCATCTGATCCAGTGAACAGTGATAGAGATAATGCTATTGACAGTGACTAAACTGAAGCGCTCAAGTTTCTGTGCATATATCTTTACTCTATCTTCTATGTGCTTTGCAATAGAAAATTCTAACAAGCTCATAAACATTTGATGCACTCACCATCCTTTGCCAAACGGCGGAAAAGGAACCTCCCAATTGCCCCCCTTCAGCATAGCACGTGTAAATCTACAAAAACGTCGATGCAAGCGTTCTGTCCATATGTTAAAAAGAGGATCAAATAACTCCTGCCTAAAATTTGAAAAATAGGAGAGCCAAAAAACTCCTGCCTAAAATTCACTCGCTGCGGTGGCTCGATCTCGATAGTGCCGTTCACGACGAATGCACCGGACGGCGGGAAGGTGATGACGTTGTTGAGGCTCCCACCTGGAACGTCGATGACCTGTAGAACGTCTCCGGCGGCGGTGCGGAAGGTGGGGGCGTTGCGCACGATGAAGAGCTGCTCCTGCTCGGTCGTCCAGAGGAGGCGCCAGGTGCCAGAGAGCTTGTCGGCGTCCGATACGGTGTCGGCGTCTGGGGCGGAGGCGGCGAGGGCGTCTATGCAGGAGACGATGTCGGCGAGGCGGGAGGGGTCGGACTGGGTGTCGAGGCCTCGGCGCTGGTCGGCGATGAGGCGGAGGAGGTCGGCTTTGGCCGGTGGCGGGCGGGGCGGGAAGAGGGCGCGGAGGAAGCCGACGGCGTGAGGCGGGGGTGCGAGGCGGCGGCTGCCCCGCGGAATCGGCGAGAAGATTTGTGCGGCCCCGCGGGTTTGGGAGAGAAGTGGCGCCATTGGCGAGGATTTGGTTTGGGTGGTGGAGAGTTCGGACTTCGGAGACGGCCGCAGGGAGGGGAGCGAGCTCGCGCTCACGTGCTGGTGTTTGGGCTGGGTTAAGTGCTCGTGGGCTCATTCGTTGATCTGGTAGTTAAGCCCATGGGCGGTCAAAGAGCTACAACGTCCGCGCCACGACCCACGAGCCCACTACCTCACCGTTCCCTAACCCCGCCGCTGTCCCCGCAAACTGAAGCAGCAAAACCACATTCGCAGGCGCCGAGCTCCGTCTCGAACGCTCCAGCCCTCGCCGCCGCCGCCGCCGCCTTCGCCGTCGCCATGGCGATCTCCGCCCAGACTGTCGACATCATGGGCGAGCGCCAGTCCGGCCAGGACGTGCGCACTCAGAACGGTAACACCCTCACCCTAACACTTGCCATGCCAGATTCCGCAGGGTTTGCGTGGGGTTCCGTAAGATCTAGTGGCCCAAGTAGACATCCGAACGCGCGCGTGTTTAATTTGCGTTCGTGCTTCTCTGGTTGCAGTGGTGGCGTGCCAGGCGGTGTCCAACATTGTCAAGTCGTCGCTCGGCCCCGTCGGGCTCGATAAGGTATGTCGCTTCCAATATGATCTACATGGTCGGGCAGACCTTTACTGCCCGTGTGTGTGTCTGGGGCGGAAGGGGGAGGGGGGATCCGAAATTATATGTTCGTAAATTGTATGATCCACAACTTAAAATGGTGTTTTGCACCTTGAGGGATATTATTTCCACACCTTCAGGAAACGACATCACCCGCAAACTTAGTTACCAGTGTCATTGTGGGATGCACTTCAACCGTGATCAATACCATAACCTGTAATGTGCTTCAGTGGCGTAATCAGTAGTTGTGAAGTTAGATGGAATCTGGAGCCCCCAGCAATTTTGAAGAAACCATTGTTCAGATGAACTAATTTGGTATCTGCAACTTATAGATGCTTGTGGATGATATCGGTGATGTTACAATCACAAATGATGGAGCAACAATTTTGAGGATGTTGGAAGTCGAGCATCCAGCAGCGAAGGTGATGCCTAGCTGCCCAAAATGGCCTTTCTTTGTTTTGATCACTGCTTGTGCTTAGCTTTTCATGGGTCGATTTATCTTTAGGTTCTTGTGGAGTTGGCCGAGCTTCAAGACCGAGAGGTTGGAGATGGAACAACGTCTGTTGTCATCATAGCTGCAGAGTTGCTCAGGGTAATCAATTAAGCTTTAACAGATTTTTTTTCCTGTGAATTTCCTATCATTGTGCATACACATGATGTTTCCTTTCATTTTATCAGAGAGCCAATGACCTTGTGAGAAACAAAATCCATCCTACCTCTATTATTAGTGGCTACAGGGTAAGATTATAATTTTAAATGTTAGCTGCAGTAGCACTTCTATTCTAAATGAACATTTTGGAAGAAACACATAATCTCTCACATTATTTATTTCGTGACCTTCATATTGTACCAGCTTGCTATGCGCGAAGCTTGCAAGTATGTTGAAGAAAAGCTCTCTGTCAAGGTAAAACAATACTTCTGTGGAAAAATAGCAGTGACCGCTGATCCATTTGCTTATTCTCGTGCTGACATTTGTTCGCACTTTCAGGTTGATAAACTTGGAAAAAATTCCCTCATAAACTGTGCAAAAACTAGCATGTCTTCTAAACTGATCCATGCTGACAGTGATTTCTTTGCAAATCTGGTAACTTACTACGCTCATGTGTAACTTTAGGTTTTTTAATCATGCCTTATTTCTTACATTTATGTGCACAGTAAACCTCACATATTTGATGATATGATGCATATTTGATTTCAGTGGCATTTTAAAAATATGAAATAATAAAGTAGTCCATGATTTATTTCAAGGCTGCTATTTTCTCATTCTATTCTTTTGATAATGCTTGGATGTAATGATGTTTATCTGACGAGATGCTTATCTTTGGAACCGAATATTTGGGATTTGGTTCTCTGTTGGCCTTGTTTAAAACAATCTGCTATTTAATTGACCTGGCAATGGTTTCTTAGGTTGTAGAAGCAGTTCAAGCTGTGAAGACTACTAACTCTAAGGGAGAATTGAAGTATCCAATCAAGGTAAATAAAGTGCATTTGGTTACAGTACTACATTAAATTAATTTTACTTGTCGTAACTGCTATATTGTGAGTGGTGCACTATGTTTTGCGGCATTCTAATATTTTACTCCTTTATTAATCCTTTTTTTACCCACTGGACCTTCTTTCTGAATGTAGATCTATTTATTCCCATTTGTGATTTGCTTTGCTCTATGCACTATTTGTTTTTCCTGCTGAGTTATGCATTAGACATCTTGATATTAAATGTACTAGTCTATAGCAGTCTTCCGTCTGTTTTAATATTGTCCTGTCCTTTTCCTTGATATACACTTAAACTATTCCATCTAGTCATGATATTAATTTCTTCTGCACAAGGTTATGGAGATTGTTTTTCTACCACTTTACTCTTGCTTGTAACGATTGCTTTTTGTATTCTGCAGAGTATTAACATTTTGAAAGCTCATGGTAAAAGTTCTAAGGAAAGTTACCTGCTGAATGGTTATGCACTGAACTCAGGCCGTTCAGCTCAAGGAATGCCTACTAAAGTGACCCCTGCTAGAATTGCTTGCCTTGATTTTAACCTTCAAAAGACAAAAATGCAAATGGGTGTTCAAGTCCTTGTATCTGATCCAAGGGAACTGGAGAAGATCCGTCAGAGGTATATCGATTTTTGTTTTTGCAATTCATTAAAACTCCTTTTTGTTGTCCCTTGAACAAATTGGTCTCCTGTTTATTTCTCATTTCTTATGCTATGCCTTTGGTCATTTACAACCAATTTTTTTGTATTCTATGGTTCAGTTAGTATATCTTATAATTATCATTTCTTGACAGAGAATCTGACATAACAAAAGAGCGAATTGAGAAAGTCCTCAAGGCTGGTGCTAATGTTGTATTTACCACCAAGGGAATTGATGATATGTCACTGAAGGTATGTTTTAATAAATCAAGCAGAAGAGATTTTTTTCCTTTTGAATGTGATTTTGATATAGTTTAGCAGCACTCAAGTGCAGACTATTTTGTATGTTTTGTTGAACTGGTACGCGCTAATACCGAAGGGCACTCTACTTAGCTGCTGGTAGTTTTGGTGGGTAGTGTACACAATTTGCCGTATGACACTTAACGTAGCATAATGTATTACACACTTTCGACTTTTTGGTTGATTCTCACTGGCATCTAACATCTGGATCGAACAATGCTCCATCTGGTTTTTGTGGCCTCAGAATTTTTTTGTTTCATAACTGAACTGATTCTGAATAGATTTACTGAATTACTGGGTTATTGTGATGAACATATATATCTCTTCCTGATGACTTTAACTAAATCTGCTTTGTGATTGTGTTATGAAACATCCTTTCAGTACTTTGTTGAGGCTGGAGCAATTGCAGTAAGGCGTGTGCGTAAGGAGGATTTGCGCCATGTTGCCAAGGCAACTGGTGCTACAATGGTATGCACTTTTTCTTCATAATATTGTCAATCAGATTGTTATGATCAAGCAGTATTTTATAATGCATACTCATTTTAATCCCGTTCATGACTTTTGTTGACTTGGTTTTCCGTGAACTTTTTTTTTGAATTCTACTTAAGTTGGTTGAATTTTGTGCGAAGGCTCCGAGGCAACGGGCAACACATTTCCTTAGCTCTCGTTGCCTTTGCAATAATTGCATACGTTCATTTGATGATTTTCTTTTTCTGAATATACTATGCTATTCTTGTGTGTGAACTGTTTGTCAATATCCTAAAAGTAGTAGGAAACTGCAGGTGACTACTTTTGCTGACATGGAGGGTGAAGAAACATTTGATTCATCATTCCTTGGACATGCTGATGAGGTTGTGGAGGAAAGGATTTCTGATGATGAAATAATCCTGGTGAAAGGCACAAAAAACACAAGTGCGGTTAGTACTTTTCCCTGGCAATTTTGAGCTAGTTTTACTATGAATCACACAACATTAGCTTTTAAAGAATGAAGATAAGGACTTCAAACTTGCATTTCTGTTATGCAGGTCTCCATTATACTTAGAGGAGCTAATGACTTCATGCTAGATGAAATTGAACGATCTTTGCATGACGCATTGTGCATTGTGAAGAGAACCCTGGAATCCAATATGGTAGAACCTTTTGCTGCTGTTCCTTTACCTTTTAGTTCTCTGTAGCTGATTACACAAACACAGATTTCTTCATGGTTATAGTATATGCTGAATATGAGAAAATATTCACCTTTGCCCCCCTGCCTTGTTTTAGCATTGTTCTTTCTGCTTAGTATGACCGCATGTTAAACTGATTTTTGATTCTTATATTTAATCATGCTTGTCTCCTAACCATGCTGGTGCCTGTTTTTACGATTTATTGTTTGTGGCTGTTCTTAATAGCTGCAACCTCAATTATCTATAACTGTGTATATGCTTGGAAGGAGAATAAGAACATTTAAAATTCATCATGTAAATGACCCACGTACTGCTTTAATCTCTGCATCTGTTACCCAGAATTCCAGAGTGGGGCCAGCGTTAACTCTTCTCAAGTGAGAGTGGATGTAGTTCTGTAAGGCATTAATATACTTGTTTGTAGAAACTTATTCTTTAATGGGTCATTCAGGTAGTTGCTGGTGGCGGGGCAGTGGAAGCTGCGTTGTCTGTGTACTTGGAGAATCTTGCTACAACTCTTGGATCTAGGGAACAACTGGCGATTGCTGAATTTGCGGAATCTATGCTAATCATACCCAAGGTTTTATCAATTATATTTGATGTGTCATTTACTTGCATACTGAACCACATAATAATGTATTAATGGAAGTATGGCCGTGTGATGACAGGTTCTCTCTGTTAATGCCGCAAAAGATGCAACTGAGCTTGTAGCAAAGCTTAGGGCATATCACCATACCGCTCAAACAAAGCCTGATAAGCAACACTATTCAAGGTAATTACAAAGTATATTATCTTCATTACTTATCTGAACAAACTATGATCCTGCTATGTTGCATTTGCACGGGTGTAGCATTTGTTTTTTTCATAAGCGTTTGAAAACTGCTTTGCATGCATAATGCTTCTATAGCACTGAAAACATCTGTAGATATATTATTGGATACAAATTTACTCTTTAGAAAAAAGGAATTATGCAACCTCCTCGGTTTCTTGCACTACACCGCAAGCTCCGCACTGATCTTTTTATTGTAGAGTGCTTTTTTTTTTATGAAAGGGATTTCTCCCCGATTTCTATTAAGAGAAACCAAGTTATTACATAGTCTACACCAAAACGCAACACCACCAGGTGAAACCAACCCTGGAACTAGACAGGTTACAGGAGAGCAGCTAGTTACAGCAAACTAGTCTGTTACGACCTCTGCAAAACGAAAGTTGACAGCACAACATGGTTTTTAAGGCGGTAAGGCGTCATAAGGCGATGTAGGGGCGCTCTGTCGCCTAGGCGGGCGCTTTGGACGCCTAGGCACCTAAAGCGCCCATTTTTTCAAGGCGGAGGAGGGGCGCCTGGACGCCTAGGCGACGCCTTTAAAACCATGCAGCACAAAGCTAAAAGCTAGAGAAAATCGGAAAGTTTCTCCCAGCAGACCGCAGCCTCCCCCCTACAAACTCTGGACCATTCTTCGCCTCTTCCCAAGATTAGCCAGCTCCCAACCTCGGCACCCATGGTGCCCAGCATCTTCTTGCCTTGTAGACTTCAGTTCCAACCTGCTCCAGAATTCTTGCGTACCGTTGTAGCGCCTCCTTTACGTCCTCCTTCACCTGTAGTTTACTCCCACCAGTTAAGCCAAATTTTTTTTTTGAATAACACGTCAACAGGTTCAGCTGGTCGCTTTTTCTGAAAGCAGGCATTATTCCTAGCTTTCCAGATACCCCATAGCACAGCCGCAACACCATCTGTGTACTTTTTCCAGTTTTGTTGTGCCTCCTAGGAGGATTGTATATCTGAACTCTACCTTTTCAATGAAATGAAACGCAATAGTCTATTGCGTTTTCTCAAAAACACCATCTGTGTACAGATTCTTTTCTTTCTTCCCAAAACCCTTTAGCCAAATATTAAAACAATGATTAGCGTCAACGAAATGACAATTGAAACCAATCGCTGCACTGATTATGTTCCATATGTAGCGGGCTAGGGGACAATGAAAGAAGATATCGTCTATCGATTCATCTTTACCACAGAATAGACAAGTTTTTTCACAAACACCACCTCTGTGCAATAACACATCTCTAGTTAGTATACTTTTTTGTAATACTAACCAAATGAAAGTTTTTATGCGAAGAGGTAGTTTGGCTTTCCAGAGAAATCTATATGGAATTTTGTACTTTGCATAGCTTGAAAAAAAGATTTGACACTAAATACCCCCAATTCATTGATCATCCAAGTCAAACTGTCTTCTTCTTCCGTAAGCTCTACAGAACTACAGATCCTATAGAGATCATCCCATTCCCTTAATTTCTCCCCTGCCAGTGCTAGAATGTGTATGGTTTGAATCTTACTCGATTCTTTGTAAGTGTGCCCAAATGCATAATTTGGTAACGCTGACTGCTTCTAGATATATATTTCACCCCTTGCTATTCTGTTCTGCAACCGGGCATCTTCTGCTCAGTCAGTGAATTTTCTTATGTTTGCTGCAGCATGGGTCTTGACCTGACAAAAGGTGTCATCCGCAACAACCTTGAGTACGGTGTGATTGAGCCAGCAATGAGCAAATTAAAAATTATCCAGGTTGGTACACCCAGTTACCTTTCTCGTCGTCACGGTTGTTTCATGACTTTTAGATTCATTCCACATTTTTGTGCATCTTCCTTGCAGTTCGCCACTGAAGCAGCCATTACTATAGTGAGGATTGACGACATGATCAAGCTGACCAAGGAAGAGTCTGGTAACGAGGAGTGTCAGTGATGTTTATTTATTGTGTGATCTCTGCTGGGCTGTTCATTGTGTGATGATGGCTGGTGGTAGTTGCAGACTACTAGTTTTTTTTTTTTTTTGAGGGAATACGGACTCCTAGGTTGTTAGCCATGTCGTTTGTTTCTTTTTCTGTTTCTATTCGAATATTTTACGGAAGATGCAAGCGAATGTGTGTCGTCTTGTGTTTGAATGTGCGTGGGCGGAAGGAATAGTGAAGGAAAGCTTTTTTTTTTCTAGGGCACTGCTGTTGTTCCTTCACGATTCCATACTGCCGTGTTTCGCTAGGACCTGTGGTCTTGTGCTCCGGTGTTGCTGTCTAGAGCACCTTTGTACACTGGATGCGATCAAATGAGTAGTTTTTGTAAAAGGAAACAGATGTGTAGGTAAAGGGGAAGGAAAGTGGAGCTCACAGTCCACCAGGTTGGGCTAGGTTACGAGAAAAGTTTGGTTGTCGGCTCGACCGAATCGTTGTATGTTTGTAGTGGGACTACAATGAATCCGAATCTGCTTCCACTTCCCATCGTTAAAAGAGCGATCTCCTGATAAAATCCTACGTACTATCTAGACCAGCCCTTTCTCAGAGAAATAAATCCTTGATCGAGCTGAGGCATCGGAACCAGAATTCAGAAGCAGTATGGCGGCCGAACCCCGGGGGCGGTGGGAGCCCGTGGAGGATCCCGTGGAAGTCGACAGATATATGACGAAGTACAAGCGATTCAAAGTTTCCATCAAGCGTTCGATCCTTATGGGCTCGGTAGTTGTGGGATCCTTGCTCTCCAGCTTCCTACTCCGCGCCAAGGACCCCTCCATCGCTCGAGAGTGTCTGCTGCAGCAGATCTCCTGGTTCTGTGTCGCCGGATTCGTGATCCACACCGGTTACCATGTATCGGTGTTCGGCTGTTCCGCCCCCAAGATCGGGGTTCCAAAACGGTGGAGGTGGGTCCGTGCAGGTGAAGCTGCAGGTCGGGACACGCGTGTAGAGTAGTACCCACCTGTGATCTGGGGATAGTGTGCTGGTGGATTCGAAACCACATTGCACGCCGTACTTTTTTCCGTGTCCTTTCTTTGTTGTTGTTGTTGTTGTTGTTGTTGTTGTTGCGAGAAATACTTCTTCCGTGTTATAGTAGTACTAGTTACTCCCTCTGTTTTAAAATATAAGATGTTTTAGCTTTGTGAATAAAATGTATCTAGACTTGTTTTAGTGTATAGGTTCACTCAAGTTTGGAATGAACCTACTACTAAAAAAAGTCTAGATACATTTTATTCACAAATCTAAAACATTTTATATTTTGAAACAGAGGGAGTACATGGTAATGTATTTTTTTATGAACTTTTTTTCGACAAACAATACAATGTTATATTAGTATATAATAAACGATGGATAGTACATGGTACAAGAACTATCTTAAGCGATTACAAAGCAAAATCTAAAAGAAAAGAGCAAATCAGCGGCAGAGCTTACTACAAAATGTTGGGCGGGCCACTAGGCTAAATGAGACTAAAATGGACTATTAATAGGCTGAATATACAAGTATATAGACAGAAAATCTCATGTGTTGGACGGGCCATAGCTCGGTTTTGCCCCAACTAAGCTCCGCCACTGGAGCAAATCATCTAGGTTTTCAAACCCTTTCTTCTTCACATATATGGTCTTGTATTCTTCTGAAGTCAGTCGGAGAAATACAATATAGATGTCAAACCATAGACCTTTGAGCCGCAGTGGCAAGACTACGTGCATGCACCCAAAGGTCTATGGTGTGCCGATTAGGGTAGTTAACCAACAATTGGCAAAAGAAGTTCGGGACAAATCTCACGGTATAATCAACATTTCACACTTCATTAATTATTAACTTAGTTTAGTACACATAAATCAACATTCAAGTATTATTCTCAACGTACATAAAACACAAATAATTGATTTCCATCTGATGTTATCTCTCCACCCGGGATCTTTGCATAACTCTTTCTTCTTCACATATGCAGACTTGTATTCTTCTCAAGTTAGCCGGAGAAAAACGATATAGATATCAAACCATAGAGCTTTGAGCCGCGGTGGCATGGCTATGTACACGCACCCCAACCATTAGGGTGGTTAACTAACAATCGGCAAAAGAGCCAACACCATTATTTTAGGAAAAAACAACCGAACAACTTCGTCGACGTCCCTAACGAGTCGAGAGTACGAATCATTATTGTCAAGTACATAGCATCCAGGAAAAATCTCACAAGGATAATCAACATTGACACTTCATGTAATTATTATTAACTTAGTTTAGTACACATAAATCAACATTCAAGTATTCTCAACGTACATAGTATAAAACACAAATAATCGATTTCCATCTGATGTTATCTCTCCAACCGGGATTTCTACTGCACAAACCAGTCAAGCACGTTTTACATCAACGAGGACGTTACTCCGAATTAGCAAAACTATCCCAGTACTCCCGTAGAGTTGGTTCCTGTGGCCATTGATGCAGCGGTTGATGAACTTGCCCACCGTGCTGTGAGGCAACATGTGCTTCAAAATTCCGGTACACCCGTAGGCTGTCCAACGGTGAATGTGGCTGCCTACCAGGCTGCCAGGATGGTTCAGCTTGCTGGCTGTGCCGTGGATGCTGCCGCCACGGTGGAGCAGCACTGCCGTGGTGGCTACCGTTCTCCGGTAGCCTCTCGACAGAAGATGGCAGTTGCCACGGTGGAGCAGCACTGCCGTGGTGGCTACCGTTCTCCGGTAGCCTCTCGACAGAAGATGGCGGTTGCCACGGTGGAGCAGCACTGCCGTGGTGGCTACAGTTCTCCGGTAGCCTCTCGACAGAAGATGATGGCGGTTGCCAATTGGAGCCCTGTGGCTGTGGTGGAACGACGACGCATCCACCTGCACCAGGCCACCATTGTTGCAGACTGGGTGAAACTTGCTCGCCGTGCCACCCCATCATCCCAGTGTTATCGGTGCACGCCCAAGGATAGGAGACCTCCATGGCACCATCGGAAGTAGTACGAGCAGCCGAGGGCATTGGTACCCCTTGGATCCCGCCGTTGGGAACCGGCTGCTCTCTATGATGAAGCAGTTGTCCAGTCTGAAAATGTGTCCTCTGCACGGAGGCGGCGCCGGCGGTAGACTTTCTACGGTCGCCGTTCAGCAAAGCCGGCACGGTCCGGTTGTCCGGCAATCGCACGTCGCCGTTCAGCCGGTTGTCCGGCAATCCCACGTCGTCTGGGACGGTTTGCTGGGTCGCTGTTCCTGGCGCTCTTGGCCAGGCACCCGCGCCACGAACCGTTCGGTACTGATGCACAAGGAGTTTGAACCGCTCGGCCTGCTTCCTCAAATCCATCTTGACGTAGTAGTCTTTGAAGAAATCAATGTTCTGCTGACGAAGCTCCTTGTAAACTGAACATGTACCAATCAGATTCATAAGTATGCCTGACATGAATCTGTAACCTAGTAGGTTTCTTGACATGATGGAGATGAAACTAATGTGGAAACGTACATCTTACCGGCAAACGCGGCCGCCGGGTGAGACCCCTTCTCGCGAAGCTCCCGGAACATCTCCTCCTTGCTCATGCCTGCCCCCAGGCATCTCTCCACCTCCTCCTTCACCTTCAGTACCGTCCAGAATTAACAAATCATTAGATTAATTTCGCCTAGCTAGTTCTAGCCCCGGCGAACAAGGAGTACTTGATCATGTTACAACTTACAAGAGTAGATAATTGATTAAGCATCGGATTTTACTTGGATAATGAAGGCAAGGGCGTCATCGTCGTCTTCGCCGCGGCCGGCGCTGAGGGCTGCTGCCCTGCTATCTTGCTCATTGCCGCTGTTGCCTGCGTCGCCCTGTCCATGTTCAAAGAGGCCAAAACAAGCAAATTTTATATCTATCTAATCTAATACTACTAGTAGTAGCAAAATATATTGTGGTTCGGATATATGATGTGCTTCTTACCATTGTGCAATGGTTCAATGCTCCTGGCTTTTTCTGCCGTGGTAAAAATTAAACACACGGCGATAAATTGGGGATAAAGTAGTCAAGACGCGGTGGAAGTTGTGTAAACACAGGTCTCGTTCACAGTTGCGTCGTTGCTCAGGTTTAACCTCTTTTCCAGAGTCCATGGTCCACACGTACGTACGCCCTTCGCCTGGTGATGCGCACACCATCCATCGTCGGTTGTTACGTACGTCGATCCGATGATCCTACCGAACTCCAAGAGTCCAGACACCCTTCGCCGGCGCCTGCGGTTATGCGTATCTGGAAGACCGTCCTCGGTTGGTCCGGTGTCTAGCGAGCGCCGGACATCTGACCTTCTGATCATCTGACCGTAGTAACAACAATGCTATAGCTACGGACTCACTCTTACGGAAAGAAATTTACGGGATTACGTAGAGAGAAATGAGAGGAATCACGGCCCTACAATCACGAGAAGGAAAAAAACTGAACCAACACCATGATTCCACATCAGCCCGTAACTCTTTTCCGTAACAGTATTGCCCGTAACTCTAACATTATTGCCGTAGTAACAACAATGCTACAGCTACGGACTCACTCTTACGGAAAGAAATTTACGGGATTACGTGGAGAGAAATGAGAGGAATCACGGCCCTACAATCACGGGAAGAAAAAAAACTGAACCAACACCATGATTCCACATCAGCCAGAATTTTTCCGTAACAGTATTGCCCGTAACTCTAACATTATTGCCGTAGTAACAACAATGCTACAGCTACGGACTCACTCTTACGGAAAGAAATTTACGGGATTACGCGGAGAGAAATGAGAGGAATCACGGCCCTACAATCACGGGAAGGGAAAAAACTGAACCAACACCATGATTCCACATCAGCCCGTAACTTTTTCCGTAATGATGTCCCGTAACTCTAGCATTATTGCCGTAGTAACAACAATGCTACAACTACGGACTCACTCTTACGGAAAGAAATTTACGGGATTACGCGGAGAGAAATGAGAGGAATCACGGCCCTACAATCACGGGAAGGAAAAAAACTGAACCAACACCATGATTCCACATCAGCCCGTAACTCTTTTCCGTAACATTATTGCCCGTAACTCTAGCATTATTGCCGTAGTAATAACAATGCTACAGCTACGGACTCACTCTTACGGAAAGAAATTTACGGGATTACGCGGAGAGAAATGAGAGGAATCACGGCCCTACAATCACGGGAAGGAAAAAAACTGAACCAACACCATGATTCCACATCAGCCCGTAACTCTTTTCCGTAACATTATTGCCTGTAACTCTAGCATTATTGCCGTAGTAACAACAATGCTACAGCTACGGACTCACTCTTACGGAAAGAAATTTACGGGATTACGTGGAGAGAAATGAGAGGAATCACGGCCCTACAATCACGGGAAGGAAAAAAACTGAACCAACACCATGATTCCACATCAGCCCGTAACTCTTTTCCGTATAAGATGTTGCCGTAACTCTAGCATTATTGCCGTAGTAACAACAATGCTACAGCTACGGACTCACTCTTACGGAAAGAAATTTACGGGATTACGTGGAGAGAAATGAGAGGAATCACGGCCCTACAATCACGGGAAGGAAAAAACTGAACCAACACCATGATTCCACATCAGCCGTAACTCTTTCCGTAAGATTGCCCGTCGTAACTCTAGCATTATTGCCGTAGTAACAACAATGCTACAGCTACGGACTCACTCTTACGGAAAGAAATTTACGGGATTACGTGAGAGAAATGAGAGGAATCACGGCCCTACAATCACGGGAAGGAAAAACTGAACCAACACCATGATTCCACATCAGCAGTAACTCTTTTCCGTAAGATGTTGCCGTAACTCTAGCATTATTGCCGTAGTAACAACAATGCTACAGCTACGGACTCACTCTTACGGAAAGAAATTTACGGGATTACGTGGAGAGAAATGAGAGGAATCACGGCCCTACAATCACGGGAAGGAAAAACCGAACCAACACCATGATTCCACATCAGCGTAACTCTTTCCGTAAGTATTGCCCGTAACTCTAGCATTATTGCCGTAGTAACAACAATGCTACAGCTACGGACTCACTCTTACGGAAAGAAATTTACGGGATTACGTGGAGAGAAATGAGAGGAATCACGGCCCTACAATCACGGGAAGGAAAAAAACTGAACCAACACCATGATTCCACATCAGCCCGTAACTCTTTTCCGTAACAGTATTGCCCGTAACTCTAGCATTATTGCCGTAGTAACAACAATGCTACAGCTACGGACTCACTCTTACGGAAAGAAATTTACGGGATTACGTGGAGAGAAATGAGAGGAATCACGGCCCTACAATCACGGGAAGCAAATACAGATGATCAGAAGATCGGAAGGGGCATACGAACAGATGGGCGGGCATGGAAGTTGGAGGTGCGCTTGTATAGTTGTAAGCACCAACATTGCCAGTTGCTCCTTGAGCAAAAAGGAAGATTCTACCGGCCATTGCAGCTTACGGTTCACCGGAGTTTGCTTTTAACGGGAGCACTTGAGATTTTTCCGGGGAGCACTTCATCCCCAACTGTGCCGATGGGGATCTCCAAAACAAAACAAAAAAAACCCAGGAGTCACAAATCACAATGTTCACTCGTTGGGCCTCGAAATAGAACGCCTACACGCCTGATATGGGCCCATCCCCTACCCAGTCCAGTTTGATGGATCGCAAAGTTTAGAGCATCTCTCTCTCGAAACAAGCTTTCGCCGCGTTTTATAAATAAAGCAACATCCAAGTACAAGTTCAGCCACACAACCATGGCCGAGGCCAAAGGAAAAAATCGGGAAAAGTCGGTCAACAACTGGGGCCACAGCACAACAAAGCCCAAGGGGAAAACAAAAAAGGCGTGACGAAGGGGATGAAGGAACCCCTCAGGATGTCGCGACGAAGCCGAAGCCGAGAAGGGAAGCGCCACCATCCTCAAAGCCCACACAAAGACATCGAAGGAAGACCGGTCACGCTGCCGCACCAAGGGGGACCACTGCTGCAGGAAGGTAAGCATAACAAAAATAGAGTCAGACGCCTTGAGGGAAATATCCTCTCAATCACCATCTTGTTGCATACATTCCACAACGTCCAGGAGATGGCCGCAAACATGATCCAGAAGAGGCGGCGACCTCCTACGGTCCTGTTTGCCTGGGTCTGCAGGAACTCCCCAAGTTCCTACGCCTGCCACACAAGACCCAGTGCCTCCCTAACAAAACTCCACAAAACTACGCCGCCGTGCAAGAGAACATAATATGGGCACAGGTCTCCGGTGTCCCACATAAGGGGCAGCGGCCATTGCCAGGGCCATTTCGCTTGGCCACCTCAACACCCGAGGGTAAGCGGTCGCGGAGCAACTGCCAAACGAAGATGTGAATACTAAGGGGGAGGGGGTTTTCCAAAGGGGCGCCGTCCATCGCAGCTCCGGTCCCTGGAAAAGGGACATATAAGCTGAGCTCACCGAGAACTCCCCTGACGACAGTAGCTGCCAAGAGATCGAGTCCGGACCCTCGGAAAGAGAGGCAGGGAGGGCCTCCAGCAGGAGATTGAACTCCTTAGTTTCAACCGCATTAAGGGACCGGCAGAACGTGAGGTTCCAACGGTCCTCAAGGAGGTTCTCGGCAACGAGGGACGCCGGGGAGCCCGAGATGGCGGGGAATCTGACCCCCAAGGGGATGTGGAAGATCCAGGGATCTAGCCAAAACCGTACCCCCTGGCCATTCCTCGCAGCGAACGAGATGCCCAACCCGATGAAGTGCTTAATGTCTTGGATGGCTCTCCATAACTAAGAGCCCTCTCTACGATCGCATGCCAAAAGGGGATGCCTCGGAGGTATTTGTCCTTGATAAGCTGGAGCCATAGACCTTCGTCATCCCTAAGGACGCGCCAAACCCATTTCAGCATCAAGACCACGTTAAAGCGGTGCGAGTCAAGGATACCTATGCCCCCAAGGTTTTTGGGGGCGCAAACATCTGCCCACTTTACCATATGGTACCTCTGGTGGCCATCTCTCGCCGCCCAAAAGAACCTAGAAAACTCCTTAGAGAAGTCAGCATGGGTCCCTTCTGGTAGCAGGTACATCCCCATCTGGTACATGGGCAGGCTCGAGAGACAGGCGTTGATCAGGACTGCCTTGCTCCCCTTAGTCGTGAGCCTTGCTCACCAGGGTTTAGCTCTGGAGCGCACCCTCGTGACCAGGGGGCAAGGTCCTTGATCAAGACCCTAGTTTCCTGAATGGGCATCCCCAGGTAGGTAATGGGGAACTCAGCCAACTTGCAGTTAATATTTTCAGAAATCCTCTGCCTATCCTCGTCAGCGAACCCGAGGACCACGACTTCGCTCTTGTTGAAGTTGATATTTATACCTGACATGGACTCGAAGCATAGAAGCAGGAACTTCAGATTAATAATGTCGAGGTCCAAGACCTGCACCATGATCATCGTATCATCCGCATACTGGAGATGGCAGATACCCCCTCCCAGGATAATATGCTGATGACCCACAAATATAGGGGATCACAACAGTCTTTGCGGGTAGTATTACCCAATTTATTGATTCGACACAATGGGAGCCAAAGAATACTTGCAAGCCTTAACAACTGAGTTGTCAATTCAGATGCACCTGGAAATAGTTCTTGCTCACAGAAGTTTATCAGTAGCAACAGTTTGTAGTAGCAAAAGCAAAGCAACAACAACAGTGAAACAAGAGCAATAGTAACAGTACCAGTAACAGTAGGATTCGAGTGCGGTAGGCATAGGGATGGATGGACGGGCGTTGCATGGATGAGTCTAAACATGTAACTTCAAGATCTAGGGCATTGCAAATAAATAATAATAAGCATCCAAGTACTAAACAATCCTAGGCATGTGCTCCATATATAGTCATGCGTGCTCGCAATGAGAACTTACACAACATCTTCTGTCCAGCCAGCCTGTTGCAGCGAGGCCTCAAGGGAACTACTGACAATTAAGGTGCTCCTTTTAATAGAGCACCGGAGCAAAGCATTAATACTCCTGAACACATATGATCCTCACATCACAGCCATCCCCTCTGGTTGTCCCAATTTCTGTCACTTCGGGGCCTTTGGATCCGGACAATGATATGTGTACACAACTTGCAGATAAGATCATAAACAATACTATCGTAATGATTCAATAATAAGTTCAGATCTGAGATCATGGCACTCGGGCCCTAGTGACAAGCATTAAGCACAACAAGTTGCAACAAAGTCAAATAGCACTAATAGAGGATCATAAACAATACTATCGTAATGATTCAATAATAAGTTCAGATCTGAGATCATGGCACTCGGGCCCTAGTGACAAGCATTAAGCACAACAAGTTGCAACAAAGTCAAATAGCACTAATAGAGATACTAGGCACTATGCCCTAACAATCTTATTCGATTACATGATAGAACTCATCCAATCCCTACCATCCCCATGGCCTACTGCGGGGTATTACTCACTCATAGATGAGGGAAACATGGATGGTTGATGGATATGCGTTGGTGATGACGATGGCGATGATCCTCTCCAAATTCCCCGTCCCGGCAGGGTGCCAGAACAGAGTTTCTGGATCCGAATCGCGGTTTCTGGTGGTGGTGGCGCAGCAGAACTCTTTCTGGAAAAACGTCAAACCCCCCTCGGTTTTTAGGTCAAGAGGCGTCTTATAGGAAAAGAGGGAGGCTGAGGGGGTGCCTGAGGTGGTCGCACCCTCCCCAGGCGCGGTCAGGCCTGGCCCGCGCCTGGCAGGGGTGTGGGCCCCTCAGGCCTCCACTCCATCTCGTACTCTTGTTCCGTGTATCTTCTATAGTGAAATAGGATTTTTGGCATATTTTTCGGGATTTTTCCTGATAGTTGATTTTCTACACAAAAACTAGACACCAAGGTAATTCTGCTGAAAACAACGTCGGTCGTGTTAGTTGTATCCAAATCACACAAGTTTAGAGGAGAAACAATAGCAAAAGTGTTCGGGAAAGTAGATACGTTTTGGACGTATCAACTCCCCCCAAGCTTAGCTTATTGCTTGTCCTCAAGCAATTCAGTTGAGAACTGAGTGCGATAAAAGAACTTTCACGAACACATTTGCTTCATATGATGTATATATTCTCAGCACAAGAGTAGATGCTTAAACCATTCATAATAAAGATCATGCAACTAAGTCTACTCAATAGTCAATGCAAGCTATAAAGAGATTCCCAACTCAATAATAATAAGTAGCATGAAACATAAACATAAGCAACATTGCAATGCTCATGAGAAGGTATGATAGAGTGGTATCTCGCTTGACTTTGTTTGTAGAGCACAATATAAATGCCAAGGAACCTCTGACGTTCAAGTGAAGACTAGAAGTAAATATATCAGAGATAGACGCATCAAAGTAATGACATAATTAACCAAGTTTTGGAACAAACACAAGAATGACAACTATGCTCTCAAGAAGGTGCTCATAGAATAAGTGGTGACTCAACAAGGAAGTGAAAAGGTTTTGAAAAGTTTGAAAGGCTTCCAAATGCTGAAAGTAAGATAATCATTAGCTTTGAGCTCTCATTGCCCCTATCATAGGCATCTTTATATGGTTAAGGTGAAAGTGAGGTCCAATATGAGTTATATGCTTGACAGACCATAAACTGGAAATCCCATGTCCCTTGAGTATGAGGGCCACTCCGCATGCTACTCAAATTTAGTTACCTGTAAGTTCTTGTCATCGTAAATACATGCATATCATAGAGAACCGCCAATGGGGTACCCCTTGCACATGGTACATGAGTTGTCCCATAACAAAAATGATAAGGCAAGCAGACAATGAGCATATCAGTGATATTTTTATTTACTATTTGCATAGATTTTTATTGAGGATGCTTAACTGATGGCTCATTATGGTGATGCTGCAAGTTTCCACCATGATTAGGCATGGCTTAGGCTAGCAGCCCAGACGTTTATCTAACACAATGTATATAAATACATGGACTTACAAGATCCCCTTTTATTTCACACCGACGACATCCGCAAACAAAAGAGCATGATATCAATTGGATAAGTATCCATAAGGTGTTGAAAGCGTTCCCCGTGACAACACGTTTCTGCTAACTCCCAGCATATAATTTGCAAGCATTTAACTTTCTTGGACAGGTCACAATGGTTTAGGATTATTAAGTGCAAGAAATAAAGTGTGCCATCAAGTTCGTGAGAGCTTTACTAACTAACTTTCTCAAAACAGTCAAACATTTTATTTGGAAGAAAATGAGGCACAATGAATATGCACTGAAATAGCAAATGATGCTAATAGGTAGGTATGGTGGACACTGTTGGAAATATTGGTTTTGGGGGGTTGGAAACACGAGTAGAGCTCATACTCAGTGCAAGTGAAGGCTAGCAATAGAGAGGGAGTGACAAACGATAGAGCAATAACTGTCATAATCATGTTTGCAACAAAACAAGACTAATTATGGCATGAAAGTGATACAAGAACTCTGAGGCAAAATAAATCATCAAGGCTTATTGACTATTATTTAGTCATATGCATGTGTGAGATGCCAAGTCGATTCACATGAAACATTCAGAGGAGGATACCACAATATCATACCAAGTTATGAATAGAACAATGCAAGCAAACATTCATATGACATGCTACAAACTATTAGGAAGTTGGAGCTAATCACAAGCAAGCAAGAACTACTAAGCATCCACAAATAACATACACCTTACATGAACAGACTAGGCATGCTCACAATGATGAGTATATGTACAAAAATGAAAACAAATAGAGTTTGTTACCAGCCTCTTACCACACCTCAAGTTGTCTTAATCTTCATTATTGCCCTTCACTTGTGTGCCTTGAATAATAACATGAAACCAAAATCCGCTGAGGATGGTTGAACCCTGCAAAGAACTCACAAAACCAAAGAAGAAGAACAAATATTTTTGGTGTTTTAGATTTAAAAAAAAACAAGCAAACAAAGCAAAACCAAACAAAGAAAAAGCAAACCAAACAAAGCAAAATATTTTTGGATTTTTTAAGGAAAACCAAAACTAAAAAGTAAAGAAACAAACCAATAGAAACAACGAAAATATTTTTGGTATTTTTGTGTTTTGAGAAAGCAGAAACAAAAACCAAAAAGAAAGTGAAACAATGGATATACAAAGAACCAACGAAACATGATATATATATATATATATGAGTGTGATGTCGGTGTACCTCCCCCAAGCTTAGGATTTTGGCCTAAGTTGGGCTCAATAGCACGGATAGTAACCCCAAGCTGGTGGGTCATCATAGGAATGATCATAGTCAGGCGCTTGCGATGAAGAAGAAGACGCACCCCCAATCATAAGAAGGCTGCTGGTATGAAGACTCTCCCAAGTTGGAGGGCTGAACCGAATCATTTTCGGCGTCCACTCCAACATTCTCCTCTTGATGGGAGAGCTCTTCCACGTATGTGTCAAACTCCTCCGTGAGCGACCATCCTTGCCTGTTATCAAAATTAAACAAAACAGGTACAGTTAAATAAACTACTTTCTCAGTCCTACCCCCTCTCCAACCACGCTTAGCAAAATATAATTATTACGGTAAACTTCTCACAGTATCCCCTAAAGAAACAAAATTATGCTGAACCATGGAGCCAAGATCAAGCCTCTCTATGGGGAACCGATAATCTAAATGGTGATGCTCTAAACCATGGAAAGCTAGCAACCTAGAGGCGATAATACCTCCACAAATTCCACCCTTCTCGCGGTTAGTGGTAATATGGTAAGCTATCAAAGCACTCAGGTTATAAGATCTATCCCTATTCAACGCAGCTGCGATAAAAGCTAGATCAAATGAAAATAACTTTCTAGCAATCTTTCTAGCAAGAACACACTTGGTAATGAAATAGGAAAAATATATAATGGATGGGAACTGAATGTTCCGAAGTTTACCACTTTCCTTCGAGAAGTCAAAACCTTGGCAAATTTCAGCATATAAATCCATAAGTGACTTAGGCCTCTCCTTGATCTTCTCACAAGATCCCCAATATGGCACTCAAATAGCTGCACAGAAATCAGCAAGCGGCATGTCGACACCTATATTGTAGATTTTATAATGGACCATGGGATTAGACGAGGGCCAAGTAAACCACAAGTCCTGCACCAAATCCATGTTAACTTAACATATTGAAGTGGTTCCCCTTCAATAAAGTGTTCTAGCCCTGCATTAGTAATCATAGTTTGGAAATCTTGGAAGATCCCCACGGCTCTCATAAATTCAGGGCATGGATATATGGAAGGGAAGACTCCTTCCTCACGATGAACTTTCATTGGCTCAGGTACCATCAAATCATATTGATTCAGTGGGTATGCACTCATCTTCCTTTCTGAAATTTTTAGAAAAACATTAAACCAAGTGATTTCCAAGTTGATAAATGATGAGCAACTACTATAGGAACTTGCTAGAGGGCTACACATGCATCAAAATGAAATTTCTAAGCATAGAACAAGCATGCAAGCTCACACAACCTGTCACATATAGCAGCAAAATACTCAAAATACAATCTACCAATCACAAATATAATTGGACAAGTGGAGGAGGAACATACCAAGGAGCAATCCCTCCAAAAACAGCAACAGAGATGGGCTGAGCAAGGAGATCGAAAATCGGGAGCAAGAACAGCAAGAACTCGAGCTTGAGAAAGTTCTCTGGTGTTTTTCGGGAGAGAGAAAGAAGATGGCTGGGAGGAGGCACCTTGGAGGGCCACAAGTGGGCCACACCCATGCCAGGCGTGCCCACAGGGGCCATGCCACCGGTGTGTGGCCTGGGTGTCCCCGGTCACTCAGTGTCCTCTGCCCCTTTTTTCGAGGAAAAAATTATTTTGAATTTTCCGGAATTTTTCGGAAAACTTTATTTTTGGCCAATTTTCAGGGTATGAAAATTGATTTTCTCGCAGAAAATATTTTTTAGAAGAAGAAAAAAAGCAAACAAAAACCAAACTACAACAACTCTAAGACACTCTAACAAGCAAACAACTAGCAAAACCAAATCTAACTAGAGAAAAAAGCAAAGACTAGGAAGGAGAAAAGTAAAAGGGAGCAAGTTTAACCATAGTGAAAACATTATTTTGTTCATTAAAATCCTTTTGCTAACAAGGTTAATCAAGTCTTGTTACCAAAACAATCTTATATGTAACAAAACTTTGTATTCCACCAAGTGATTATGTTACCTCAATCTTGATAGCAATGGTCCCAATCATAATAGTTTCAAAAAATTTCTTGTGGAATGGGACAATATATTTCTCCAACCTTGATGATCTCAATATTTTCAATGGAGTTTAGACAATAGATTTTAGCAACCTTCTTGGGGAAATATACAGTGTGCTCTTTGTCATTAATATTAAAAGTTACTTTTCCTTGATTACAATTGATGACAGCACCTGCAGTATTAAGAAAAGGTCTCCCAAGAATAATAGACATATTATCATCTTCAGGCATTTCAAGCACAACAAAATCAGTTAAAACCAAGCAATTATGAGCCACTTGAACAAGAACATCCTCACATATACCAACAGGAATAGTAGTTGACTTATCATCCATTTGCAAAGATATATCAGTTGGTATCAACTTTTCTTGCCGAAGTCTCTTGTCGAGAGAAAAAGGCATAACACTAACTCCAACTCCCAAATCACATAAAGCAGTTCTAACATAATTATTCTTAATAGAGCAAGGAATAGTTGGTATACCTGGATCACCAAGTTTCTTTGGAACCTTACCATTGAAGGAATAATTAGCAAGCAAAGTAGAAATTTCCTCATTAGGAATCTTCCTTTTATTAGAGACAATATCCTTCATATACTTTGAATAAGGAGGCAACTTAATAGCATCGGTCAAAGGAATTTGCAAAAATAAAGGTTTCATCCACTCACAAAACTTGTTGTAATGTTCTTCCTCCTTTGACTTGTGTTTCTTATTTGGAAAAGGCATAGGTTTTTGCACCCAAGGTTCTCTCTCTTTACCATGTTTATTAGAAACAAAATCTTCCTTAGTGTACCTAGTGTTCTTAGTGTGCTTCTCAGGTTCTTCCTCAACTTCCTCCTTATCAGGAGCATCATTTTTTCATTACCACTCTCTGTTTCAGCATTAGAGACAGATATACTATTAGGATCTATAGCAGGTTCAAGGAGTTCCTCAGCTGTTTTATGTTTCTTTTTCTTTATATTACAAGGACTACCACTAATTTCACCTTGTTGAGAGTCCTGCTCAATTCTTTAGGGTGTCCTTTAGGATATAAAGGGTCTTGAGTAGCTATACCACACCTAGTTCTAATTCCATAAGCATGTTTATCTCCTGAGGCATTAACTAGCATATCTTTTTGTACCTTAGCAAGTCGATCAATTAGAGTTTGAACCATTTGAAAGTGTTTACAAATCATTTTAATATCATTAGAAGTTCTTTCCACAATATCTTTCAACTCTTTGATAGCTCTGGAGTTTTCCAATAAATGATTCTGAACTTGTTTATTAAAATTACCTTGTTTAACAATAAAAATGTCAAGTTCCTCTAAACATTGATCAGGAGTCTTACCATAAGGAATATCACCTTCATCAAAGTGTTGGAGAGAGTGTACCTCAATAGTAGATTAGTGGGTAATTGGCTTACATAATTCTTCTATAGGAGGTAGATTTTTCACATCTTCAGCTCTAATACCTTTCTCCTTTAGACATTTCTTAGCTTCCTTCATCACTTCATCATTAAATGCAATAACTCCCCTCTCCTTTTGTGTTGGTATTGGAATTGGTTCAGGCACATCTGGTTCATGAGTAATAGGATCAGGTGTATTTAGCTCAGTTGAAGTCCAATCATCATAATTCTTGCTTATTTTAGCCATTAATTCTTCAGCATCTGTAGGAGTTATTTTCCTGAAAACACAATCAGTAAAGCTATCTAGGTATGTCCTAGAATCATCAGTTAGTCCATTATAATAAATATCAAGAAGCTCATTCTTAGGCAATGGACATCCAGGATGTGCATGAATCAAGGCACAGAACCTTGTCCATGACTCAGGCAATTTCTCTCCTTCTCCCTGTTTAAAATCAAAAAGTCTTTGCAAAGCAACATGTCTAGCACTATGAGGAAAATATTTCTGGAAGAAAGAAGCAATCAAACAATTAGGGCTATCAATGGAACCAGGAGGCAATCTATTAAACCAAGCCCTAGCTTCTCCTTTTAGTGAAAAAGGGAAGATCTTAGTAACAAAGTACTTGCGCATCTTAAAATCATCAGAGAATAAAGCACTCATAGTAGAAAGCTCATTCATATGAGCCACAACACTCTCACTTTCAGTCCCATAAAAAGGTTCTTTCTCAACAATGTCTAGATAGGATAAATCAAGAGAAAAATCATAATCTTCATCTCTAATATCTATGAGAGAGGTGGCAAAATTAGGATCAGAGGACAATTTAGGAATAATGGTGCATCTTTCTAGGAGGCTCTTAATAGCACTAGTACCATGTGTGTTTTGGCACTCTTCAATAAATTCATCAGTAAACTCAATGTAACCATCATTAATATCGTATCTCTCTCTAGACTCAGGTGATCTAACAGGTGTACCATGTCTTCACTAGGAGTTTTAGTATTTCCTAAACTAGCTATAGTAGCATCTAGGAAAGGACCTAATGAACCACTCGCATCAAGCACAGTAGAAGTAACATCATGCGTATCAAAAGCAGTTTCAGATTCAGCAGTAGTAGTAATGTGTGTAGCATGTGTATGTGGTGGTGGTGTAACAAGTTACTTATAACAGACGGTGAATCAAGAGCAGCAGAGGTGTTTAGGACTGTACCTCTTCTTGTAGTGGATGGTAAAATAGGAAACTTTCCATCATGAGACTTCCCCATGATGAAAGGAATAGTAGTGAACAATAATAGATCCAAGTGAACTTACAAATAAAGCTATGCTCCCCAGCAATGGCGCTAGAAAATAGTCTTGATGACCCACAAGTATAGGGGATCACAATAGTCTTCGCGGGTAGTATTACCTAATTTATTGTTTCGACACAAGGGGTGCAAAAGAATACTTGCAAACCTTAACAACTGAGTTGTCAATTCAGCTGCACCTAGAAATAGTTCTTGCTCACAGAAGTTTATCAGTAGCAACAGTTTGTAGTAGCAAAAGCAAAGCAACAACAACAGTAAAACAAGAGCAATAGTAACAGTAGCAGTAATAGTAGGATTCGAGTGCAGTAGGCATAGGGATGGATGGACGGGCGTTGCATGTATGAGTCTAAAAATGTAACTTCAAGATCTAGGGCATTGCAAATAAATAAGAATAATCATCCATGTACTAAACAATTCTAGGCATGTGCTCCATATAGTCATGCGTGCTCATAATGAGAACTTGGACAACATCTTTTGTACAACCAACCCGTTGCAGCGGGGCCTCAAGGGAACTACTGGCAATTAAGGTGCTACTTTTAATAGAGCACCGGAGCAAAACATTAACACTCCATGAACACATGTGATCCTCACATCACAGCCATCCCCTTCGGTTGTCCCAATTTCTGTCACTTCGGGGCCTTTGGATCCGTACAATGATATGTGTACACAACTTGCAGATAAGATCAGAAACAATACTATCATAATGAGTCAATAATAAGTTCAAATCTGAGATCATGGCACTCGGGCCCTAGTGACAAGCATTAAACACAATGTTGCAACAAAGTCAAATAGCACTAATAGAGATACTAGGCACTATGCCCTAACAATCTTATTCGATTAGATGATAAAACTCATCCAATACCTACCATCCCCATGGCCTACTGCAGGGGGATTACTCACTCATAGATGAGGGAAACATGGATGGTTGATGGATATGCGTTGGTGATGACGATGGCGATGATCCTCTCCAAATTCCCCGTCTTGGCAGGGTGCCAGAACGGAGTTTCTCGATCCGAATCGCGGTTTTTGGTGGTGGCGGCGCAACGGAACTCTTTCTGGAAAAACATCGAACCCTCCTCGGTGTTTAGGTCAAGAGGCATCTTATAGGCGAAGAGGGAGGCCGAGGGAGTGCCTGAGGTGGCCGCACCCCCCAGGAGCGTCCAGGCCTGGCCCGCGCCTAGCAGCGGTGTCAAAGAGACAATAACAGACTAATAAACATATATAAGAAAGAATTAGATATGAAGAGGATGTATCAAAGAATGATCAGCATAAGGTCATTAACTTAAAGGAAAACAGAACAAAAGCCTGTCTGGGCCGAGTAGAAGTAATCTCGGCCCAGCTCACCATACCCAGGCCGAATTATCAAAGGAAATAAACTAGCTAGGCCGAATTAACCCTGCTCAGTCCAACTTCCGAGCTCCCTCACCAGACAACAGGCTGAATGGGCCGAATCTCACTTATCTCGGCCCACCAATGGTCATCGCCACCTGCTCACCCCGCCAAGGACTCCCTCCACCTGCTCCCGCCGAGCGACATCCCGCGTCGACCGCACACCGCAGAACCACGTCGCCGCTTACCCCGGGTAGTCCGGCAACAGAGTGATCCGACCCACCGCGGGACCTCGTCGCACCACCTCGCCTCCCCCGAGTGGGCCAACATCTCCTTCACTCGGCTGGCCCACCACGGGTTTCTGTCTGCTCCGGGCCGAGCTCGCCCACACCAAACCAACGTCACCCGTGGGGTTGACTGCCCACCCCTGGGCCCAGAAGCCAAGGAGCAGCCAACACCGGGCCGAAGTTGCACCAAAGCTCACTGGGCAGACACTTAGCTTAATGGGCTGCTTTCCACCCAGGCCGAATCAACCTTGGACCAGGCCGAATCACTACTCCTTCAAGGGCGTTTGGGCCGAGATATAAAGACCTAAGCACCCCATTATTCACTTCCAGATGACTTCGCAACATCTACGGCGACTCCCCATCAAGCCAAGACAAGGTCAACAAGTCCCGTGCCAGTCTTAGGACGCCCAGGGCTCAGACTGGCACATGGCATAAGGAATATGCCTATGGCATCTAAGAATATGCTAAGGAATATGCCTTGGAATCTCCAAAGATGCCAAGGCATATGCTGAGCATCCAAGAAGATGCCAGGAATATGCTACATAGATGCCAAGCGTGGAGAACAAGTTTTGTCCCCTGGGCTTCCCTTTATAAGGAGCACCAGGGGGATCGTACTAAGAGAGGCCCCTAAGGGCTCCTCCCCTCTCTGCTCACTAGGAGCTCTCCTTCTTCCTCTTCCTCCACTCTCACAGAGAGATCTAGATAGAAGCATAGGAGATACATCTCAAGGAGCATGATTGTAGCCACAAGTATGGCAAGATTATAAGAGATTAGATGTATAGAATGAGGTGTTATCTCCACTTGAGAGCTTAAATCCAATATACATTGTATTTCTCTTTGTTCATACGAGTGCGGTCTTCACTGCATCATCCCTCCCCGGATTCCTCCACGTCCATCGGCCCCAACTTTAGCCTACCCATGGCATATGCCGTGATACCACCACGACATTTGGCGCCCACCGTGGGGCCTTTTAGTGGCGTTGGTTGGGTTTCCATCCGGACGGGAACATCTTCATCAACTTCTTCTTCATAGGGCTCATTCAGCTCCACCAAGCCAACAGAGAACAAAGAGGTAAGCGCAGAGGCTCTCCAAGTCTAACTCATCAAAGCAGGTAAGACTCAGCAAGAAGGACTCAAGCACTATTCCAAGCTTAGTACCAGGTAACTCAGCAGGGCAGGTATGACCTAGCAAGATTCACTCAAACACTTCTCCAAGTATATTGTAAGTGCCAGATAACTCATCCACCTACACTCAATCCTTCACTCCGGGGAGAAAATAACTTAACCCGGGGACTAGTCAACTTATCCGTAGAGTCACCTTTGGATTAAGAGAACATTATGTTGAATTAGATCTGTATTTGAGTCAGCTTATTTATAATTCGGATAGAAGTTGAATCATCTTATTTATGATTCAGATAGATTTTGAGTCAATTAATTTATTTAACTCAGCTCACTAGCCAGCTTATTTATAACTCGGATAGAAGTTGAATCAGCTTATTGATGATTCAGATAGAATTTGAGTTAGTTTATGTATGCTTTGGATTAACCTTAAACTCAGCTCGTCAGCCAGCTTATTGATGATTCAGATAGAATTTGAGTTAGTTTATTTACGCTTTGGACCGACCTTTAACTCAGCCCACCAGCCAGCTTATTGCTGATTCAGATATAATTTGAGTCAGCTTATTTATGATTCGGATAAGATTTGAGTCAGCCTATTTATAATTCGGATAGAATTTGAGTCAGCTTATTTATGATTCAGACAGAATTTGAGTCAGTTTATTTATGCTTTGGATTATCCTTTAACTCAGCTTACCGGCCAGATTATTGATGATTCGGATATAATTTGAGTCAATTTATTTATGCTTCGGATTAACCTTTAACTCAGCTCAGAAGATTGTCTCTGATTCGGACTAATATTTGATTCAGCTTTCCAGGGTATATTATAATTCAGATTTGTGTTCAGACTCGGCGTACTAATCATATCTCTGATTCGGGCCGAAGCTTTATTCAATTCGCCAGATTGCCAGGTTATGTTATGACTCGGATTGATAGTTCACCATCTTGCCAGGTTATCCCATATCTCGGATGACTATTGGCCAGCTTATCATATCTCGAATCTATATCTCATATCTACATCTCGAATCAGATCTCTCAGCGGTTAGCCCTATTTATCATATCCCAAAACTTAATCTCGGATCTATATCTCGGATCCATATCAAAGGAAAATTAACATCATCACGCCAAATCAAGTTATATCGTGGCAAACAGATGACTCGGATTTGAGTCATATAACTCGGATTTTGAGCCAGGTAACTCAGATTCGAGGCATAAGTCAAATATGAGTAAAGTAACTCGGATTTGAGTCATGTAACTCGGATTTGAGTCATATAACTAGGATTTTGAGCCAGATAACTCAGATTCGAGACATGAGTCAAATATGAGTAAAATAACTCGGATTAGGAATCAGATGACTCGGATTTGAGTCATATAACTCGGATTTTGAGCCAAGTAACTCAGATTCGAGGCATAAGTCAAATATGAGTAAAGTAACTCGGATTTGAGTCATGTAACTTGGATTTGAGTCATATAACTCGGATTTTGAGCCAGATAACTCAGATTCGAGACATGAGTCAAATATGAGTAAAATAACTCGGATTTGGAATCAGACGACTCGGATTTAAGTCATATAACTCGGATTTGAGCCAGATAACTCAGATTCGAGACATGAGTCAATTTTGAGTAAAGTAAATCGGATTTGGAATCAGATGACTCAGACTTGAGTCATATAACTCGGATTTGAGTCAGATGACTCAGACTTAAGACATAAGTCAATTTTGAGTAAAGTAACTCGGATTTGGAATCAGATGACTCGGATTTGAGTCATATGACTCGGATTTGAGCCAGAGGACTCAGACTTAAGACATAAGTCAATTTTGAGTAAAATAACTCGGGTCTGGAAACAGATGACTCGGATTATAACTTACCCAAAGGGGTTAAAAGAGCAGTGCCCAATAAGGCCAGAACTCATAACTTACCCAAAGAGGTTAAAAGAGCAGTGCCCAATAAGGCCAGAACTCATAACTTACCCAAAGGGGTTAAAAGAGCAGTGCCCAATAAGGCCCGAACTCATAACTTACCCAAAGAGGTTAAAAGAGCAGTGCCCAATAAGGCCAGAACTCATAACTTACCCAAAGGGGTTAAAAGAGCAGTGCCCAATAAGGCCCGAACTCATAACTTACCCAAAGAGGTTAAAAGAGCAGTGCCCGAGAAGGCCAGAACTCATAACTTACCCAAAGAGGTTAAAAGAGCAGTGCCCAATAAGGCCAGAACTCATAACTTACCCAAAGTGGTTAAAAGAGCAGTGCCCGAGAAATCCAGAACTCGTATCTTACCCAAAAGGGTTATGATCAGTGCCTAAGAAGGCCAGAAGTCCAAAAACTTACCCAAAGGGGTTATGACCAGTGCTCAAGGAGGCCAGAAGTCAAGAACTTGCCCAGAAGGGTTATGACTGGTTCCCAAGAAGGCCAGAAGTCAAGAACTTACCAGAAAGGGTTATGAGCAGTGCCCAAGAAGACCAGAAGTCTAAAACTTGTCCAAAAGGGTTATGTGAAAAAGAAGTATATAACCAAGAGATTATAAGTCATAAGACAACTCTAGGAATATTTGATACAAAGTCTATGAGCGACTCTACGAATCCCACATAGACTCGGGGACTAATGTCGGGGATGTAACCCCATATACCCCAGAGTTGAGGTATAAAGAGACAATAACAGACTAATAAACATATATAAGAAAGAATATGGAGATATGAAGAGGATGTATCAAAGAATGATCAACATAAGGTCATTAACTTAAAGGAAAACAGAACAAAAGCCTGTCTGGGCCGAGTAGAAGTAATCTCGGCCCAGCTCACCATACCCAGGCCGAATTATCAAAGGAAATAAACTAGCTAGGACGAATTAACCCTGCTCAGCCCAACTTCCGAGATCCCTCACCAGACAACAGGCTGAATGGGCCGAATCTCACTTAACTCGGCCCACCAATGGTCATCGCCACCTGCTCACCCCGCCAAGGACTCCCTCCGCCTGCTCCCGCCGAGCGACATCCCGCGTCGACCGCACACCGCAGAACCACGTCGCCGCTTACCCCGGGTGGGCCGGCACCAGAGTGATCCGGCCCACCGCGGGACCTCGTCGCACCACCTCACCTCCCCTGAGTGGGCCAACATCTCCTTCACTCGGCTGGCCCACCATGGGTTTCTCTCTGCTCCGGGCCGAGCTCGCCCACACCAAACCAACGTCACCCGGCGGGGTTGACTCGGCCCACCGCGGGGCCCCAGAAAGCCCAAGGGAGCAGCCAACAGCCTGGGCCGAGTTGCACCAAAGCTCGGCTGGGCCAGACACTTAGCCGGCTGGGCTGCTTTCCACCCAGGCCGAATCAACCTTGGACCAGGCCGAATCACTACTCCTTCAAGGGCGTTTGGGACGAGATATAAAGACCTAAGCACCCCATTATTCACTTCCAGATGACTTCGCAACATCTACGGCGACTCCCATCAAGCCAAGACAAGGTCAACAAGTCCCATGCCAGTCTTAGGACGCCCAGGGCTCAGACTGGAACATGGCATAAGGAATATGCCTATGGCATCTAAGAATATGCTAAGGAATATGCCTTGGCATCTCCAAAGATGCCAAGGCATATGCTGAGCATCCAAGAAGATGCCAGGAATATGCTACATAGATGCCAAGCATGGAGAACAAGTTTTGTCCCCTGGACTTCCCTTTATAAGGAGCACCAGGGGGATCGTACTAAGAGAGGCCCCTAAGGGCTCCTCCCCTCTCTGCTCACTAGGAGCTCTCCTTCTTCCTCTTCCTCCACTCTCACAGAGAGATCTAGATAGAAGCATAGGAGATACAACTTAAGGAGCATGATTGTAGCCACAAGTATGGCAAGATTATAAGAGATTAGATGTATAGAATGAGGTGTTATCTCCACTTGAGAGCTTAAATCCAATATACATTGTATTTCTCTTTGTTCATACGAAAAAGTCTTCTTCGCATCATCCCTCCCCGGATTCCTCCACGTCCATCGGCCCCAACTTTAGCCTACCCATGGCATATGCCGTGATACCACCACGACAGGCCTCCACTCCGTATCGTACTCTGGCTCCGTGTATCTTCTGGTGAAATAGGATATTTGGCATATTTTCCGGGATTTGTCCTGATAGTTTATTTTCTGGACAAAAACTAGACACCAAGGTAATTCTGCTGAAAACAACGTCAGTCCGTGTTAGTTGTATCCAAATCACACAAGTTTAGAGGAGAAACAATAGCAAAAGTGTTCAGGAAAGTAGATACGTTTTGGATGTATCATATTCCCAACCACACCAGTGATGTGGCCAGCGACTTTGGCTCTATCCAAAATCTCTACCAGGGCATCCACCGCAGAGTTAAATAGGAGGGGGGAGATTGGGTCCCCTTGTCTAACCCCGTAGGAGGGCCTAAAATATGGGCCAATCTCCCCGTTGATGTTGATCGCCGTCCTACCACTCATCACAAATTGCATGATCCAGCAGATCATGCGGTCATAAAACCTCCTTCTCTCCAAAACTAGCCTCAAGAAAGCCCAATCCAAGCGGTCGTAGGATTTCTGGAAGTCCAGTTTGAGGAATACCCCTTTTTGATGGCAAGTCTTGACCTCATGAATAATCTCATGAAGGGCAAGAACATCATCATGAATCAGGCTTCCCTTCAGGAAAGAGAACTGGAGAGGATGTGTGAGCCTCTTCAGGATAGGGCCAGACGGAGAGCATATACCTTTGCAAATAGCCGCTGGATGATGCTAATCACAGTGATCGGGCGGAATTGACGAATATCCGTGGCTCCCACAACCTTGGGGATCAGGGTAATCATACCAAAGTTTAGGTGAGACATCACCAAGGTCCCCGTATAGAACTCCTGAAACATGTGCAAGACCACCAGTTGCAACTGGCCCCAAAAGGTCTGGAAGAAGCTCATAGGAAGCCCGCCAGGTCCTAGAGCCGACCCAGTCTTCATGGATTTCAGGGCCGCTGTCACCTCCTCCGCGAGAAACTGGTATGTACGATCCGTGTTCTCAGCCGCGGTGACAAGTGTTGGAGATATGCCCAAGAGGCAATAATAAAGTGGTTATTATCATATCTTCATACTTATGATAAATGTTTACATACCATGCTATAATTGTATTAACCAGAAACATTAATACTTGTGTGATTTGTAAACATAAAAGAGTCCCTAGTAAAGCCTCTTGTTAAACTAGCTTGTTGGTTAATATATGATCATGGTTTCCTGATCATGAACATAGAGATGTTATTAACAACAGGGTCATATCATTAGGAGAATGATGTGATGGACATACTCCTATAGTTAAGCGTAGCATAAAGATCAAGTCATTTAATATAGTTCATTTGCTATAAGCTTTCTGATACATAGTAACCTAATTCCTTGACCATGAGATCATGTTAATCACCATCACGGAAGGATACTTTGATAACATCAAACACCACACCGTGAATCGGGTGGCTATAAAGGTGGCATTGAGTGTTCGAAAGTATGTGTTGAGGCACATGGATCAAGAGTGGGATTTGTCCACCATATGAGATAGATATACTGGGCCCTCTCGGTGGAATGTCATCCAATTAGCTTGCAAGCATGTGAGCCTGCTCACAAGGGATCACATACCAGGAACGAAAAGAGTACTTATCGATAACGAGGTTGAACTAGGTATGCAGAGATACCGACGATCATAACCTCGGATAAGTAAACTATCGTGAGACAAAGGGAAATTGGTATCGTATGTAAGTGGTTCATTCGATCGCAAAGTAATCGTAGAAATATGTGGGAGCCATATGAATTTCCAGATTCCTCTATTGGTTATTGTTCGGAGAAGTGTCTCGATCATGTCCGCATAATTCACGAACCGTAGGGAGACACACTTAAGGATTCGACGTTGTTTGCGTAGTTATGGTATTATGAGAAAGAGACCGAATGTTGTTCGGAGTCTCGGATGGGATCCGGGATATCACGAGGTGATCCGTAATGGTCCGGAGAATAAGATTCATATAAGGAAAGTCCCGTTTCGGAGTTGGGGAATGATTCCGGTGTTTTCATCGGGAACATTCTAGAAGGTTCCGGAATGTCCGGCACTCCGGGGGGGAGGGGTACATGAATGTGTTATATCAAGTTGGTATGATTGCATCATGTACTAAGTGTCATTGCTGTACCAAATAGAGGATTTAATCAAATCCTAGTTTGAAAAGTCAAACGGCTAGTTTGAAAGTCAAACGGCTATTTTGGGAAGTGGGAAAGAGGAGAAGGAAGTTTGAAGCCGACTTGGGAGGAGTTCCTCCTCCCACCGCCGCCCTCCTTGAGGCCGAGTTGGGAGGGACTCCTCCCGTGGGCGCCCTCCACCTATAAAAGGAGGCGGGCTCCCCTCCTAGACACACAAGTTCCTATCCTCTAAATCTAAACCCTAGCCACGACCTCCGGTTTAGAGCCGTTTTGGTTTAGAGCTTCTAATTGCCCTAGCCTTGGTTTAGAGCCTTCTAATTGGTGTGTCTAATCCCTAGACCACTAAAGCCTCTCATACTCCACCATACTCGCTCGGCTTAAGGCGAAGCCCACGAGATCTCCCTCTACTTCGGTACCACGCCGTTGTCTGCCGGAATCGCGAGGAGAGTGCTACAACCTCCATTTTCTTTGGAACAAGGAGAGGAAGTTCTTCGTCGAAAACCGAACGTGTGACCGATCGGGAGCGCCGCGGAGCAGCGGAAGGATCGTCTACGCGATCTTGAGATCGGCAAGTGTACGACTACATCACCCACGAGAATCTGCTCTCGTTAACCGCTTTGGAATCTTCGAGGGTGAGTTCCTCTATCGACTCGTTGCTACAATCTAGTAGATAGATCTTGGCTTGTTTGTTTGTATGTGATAGAAATTTTTTGTTTTCCATGCTACGAACCCCTACAGTGGTATCAGAGCCGTGTCTATCTGTAGATTTGTTGCACGAGTAGAACACAATGGTCATTGTGGGCGTTGATGCTTTTATTGTCGATTGCTTCTTGTGTACTTTGCATCTTGCGGTATGTTGGGATGAAGCGGCCCGGGCTAACCTTACATGAAATCGTTCATGAGACTTGCTCCATGCTTGACATGAAACTTGTATTGCATAAGTGGCTTTGCGGGTGCCTGTTTCTCCTAGCATAGTTAAGATCCAATTTACAACGGGTGATTAACAATACTAGTATCAATGTTGTGGTTCTTGTTCGTAAGTTAGAACGACACTTATTGAAAGCCCCAAACCACGTAAAATATGCAAAGAAAGTAGAGGCGTCTAACTTTGTTTTGCGGGGTGTCTTGATGATGTGATATGGCCATGATTGTGATTATATATGATGTATGCAATGTTCCTTATTGTAAGTTGGCAACCGGTAGGAGCCATATGGTTGTCTTTAAATTCTGTTAAGACCCGCGTGTCTATTCAAAGTAGTTATAATAGTTGAAGCTGGTGGACGACAACCATGGAGCAGCGTCATTGACCTTGATGCAATGCCGGTGATGATGGAGATCATGTTCGTGCTTGAAGATGGAGATCGGAAGCACAATAAGAAAGGCCATATCATATCACATATTATGAATTGCATGTGATGTTAATCCTTTATGCATCTTGTATTGCTTAGTAGACGACGGTAGCATTATAAGATGATCCCTCATGCACATGAATTTCAAGTCATAAAGTGTTCACCCTTAGTTAGCACCGTTGCTAAAGCTTGTTGTTTCGAAGCACCATGTGATGATCGGGTGTGTTAGATTCCGCAAGTGTATACAACATGGGCAAGCCAGATTTGCTCATGTGGAAGCTAAGGTTTGATCTTGACGAGCCTAGCATGTACAGACATGGTCTCAGGAACACGGATCACCGAAAGGTAAAGCATGAGTCATATAGTAGATATGATGAACATGTTGATTGTTCGCCATTGAAGTTGCATCAACTCTCATGATGATCAGTTTTGATGTAATGGATTTGGTTCGTGTGATCACTAAAACAATGTGAGGGATATTGTTTTGAGTGGGAGTTTAACAGCAATATGATTAAAAGTTGAACACTATTTATCATAAATTAACTCAAAGTGAATTTGCATAGTTGTTGTAGTCATTGGCATCCGTTTACCACCTTGCGCTTAGTTTTAATTGAGATGATAGAACTATAGAATTCTGGTTAGTTACTTTACGAACTAGTATCGTATTGTTTTTGAAGTGTTAATCTAAAGTTTAAAAGTCCCATTGCAAACTTTCAGTAAGTTTTGATTACTCCATGAAGTTTAATAATTGGTATTAAATCAAGAGTAACAATTCCAATGTTAGTATATAAGTATCATGTTTGTCTCCATGATTCTTGATATTCAAAGGATTGTCTTAATATCAAGGTTATCTAGGATCTGAAAGAGTTGTTTCAGAAACCATGATGTGTGGAAGATATTGTGATATCTGAAACGAAGTTTTGGTTGCAACATGATAGAGTATAATATGGCAAAAGTCATGTTCTCATATTTGATGAGAATTTGCAAAAGGTTCGAGACACTAGTTGTCCTAATCCTCCAAAAGGATTTGGAGAGCAACATTATACTCGCGATTCATCGGTACAAGCTAAAAGTAGCTTGATCATGGATAATTCCATGATAAGGGTGAATATTTGATGTAGGTAAAATATTTACTACACCAAGAGATTACTAAAGAATGGAATTTGGAAGAACACCAAACATTTGATGATGGTGATCTACTTCAAAGTGCAAGTCCAAAGACATTGGTATTTAATTATACATGCTTTGGATTATGTGTCATATGTATGACTCCACTATTGATGTTGATAGATTCTTTCAAACAGAAAAGGAAATACTGAAAGAGAATCTCATAAATATATGGAAGAAAAGAAAAGACTAGAATTGTTCAGTTTAAGTATATAGATGATATACATGTTATGGCTATATTCTTTGCTTATTAAACAAAGTGGTTATTAAGTATTTGATACTTAATTTGTTGGTGTGAATCGTCATACGAAACAACACAATTCATGAACTACAATGGCCTAAGTAACTAGCAAAAGAATATGTGATGATGTTTATCGAGAACAAATAAAGGGTTATTGTGTTGCTCGTTAAACATCAAAGCTTGCCTTCAGGATTTGTTTTATCAGGTATTATGAGAACAAAAGGGTTGTTCAAATAATTTCCGTAATCCATAAAAGATGGATGATTCACAAATCTCGTTGGAAAAATCACATCCATAAAACTAGTGCTAAAAATGTCGAAAGACAAATTGATTGAAAGATCAGTTAGGAAGTGACATCACCGTTTAAATTATATTGGAAAGAAAACATGAAGAAACTCCATGTGGTTGGAATTTTGGAGTCTTTTGATTTTTGATCAAATGACGCTTGTGAAACTTTCCTAGAGATAATTAAAACTTCGTTCATAGGCCAAAAGGGAACGAATAACTAGCTTATTGGAACTTGTACATATTGTTGTACGAAGTCCATTATGTGTAGTCAAGAGCGATGGATTTCAACTTCATATGCTTTCTCCGGAAATTTAAGTGAATATATGAATATTTACTTAATAAGGATGAAGTATGAAACATTTTAAAAGTTCAAAGACTTTCAAGATGAAGTGAAAAATCATTGTAACGAGAATATAAATAGTTTATGATAGGATCATAAAGGAAGATATTTGAGTTACAAGTTTAGCATAATACCTAAGATTTAAGGAATCGTTTCGTGGATTTGCATTTTCCCAAAACACCATAAGAGTATGGAGTGTTCGAGATATGTGATTAAAACCTTGTTTGACATGGTAAGATCAAAGGTATAATTCATAAAACTGCCATAATATTTTAAAGATTAAAAGCTTTAGAGACTACCGTTTTTCCACTGAAAAGAGCTTCATCATAATCCGTTGAAATGACACCATATAAAGTTATGGTTTGGGATAAAACCCAAGTTGTCCTTTCTTAAACATTGGTATGCTATGCAAAAGAAAGATGTGTGCAACCAAAGTCAGATGAACCTGTCTTTGTATAACTGTTAAGTATTCCTCCATAAACACCGGAGACAAAAGTGTTTGTTGCTTAGAACGTCAAGTTTCTTTGAGAAGGATTTTTTCATGAAAAGTTAAGTGGGAGGACAATAGAACTTTGATAAGGTTAAAAGAACCTTAGCTATATGTGCAAAGTTCTTGTACCGAAAAGTGTTCGGAGTTAGCAAACAATGCTCATGGCTCGCGTGCTTCAAAGGTTGTGGTCACGGAGATCTAAGTTCCTATTGAAACAAGTAGGTCGGATGAACAATCAAATACCAAGATTTGAGAGTTAAATCATTATTTGACAATAATGATCCGACTACGTGCAAAGAAGCGATGATGAGCCCTGACTCCGTCAAATGGCTTGAAGCCATAAAATCCGTGATAGTTCCATACACGAGAAATCAAGTTTTGAACTTGAAGGACCCTCGAGAAAGGTGTAAGACCTTACAGTTGTGTTTGGATCTATAAAAGAAATAGACATGGATGTTTCATATCTATGAAATAGTCGACATATTGGGAAAGAGTTCACAACAATGTTCAAAGAATTGACTATGATAAGATTTGATCTTTCATAGCGATATTTAGTCTAGACGGATTAAAGTACCAACCACTACATATAATTTTGTTATATGGTAGTTGAATAAACAAAACAAGTTCTTCTAATAGAATCGTTACCTAGGACATGTGCATAACATGGTCCAAAGGGTTTTTGTTAATTCAAAGGATGCTAAAAACATATGTAAACTTCAATGGTTGAAGTAAGCATTGCGGAGTTGGAATCTTCACTATGATGAAACTGTTAAAAGAGTTTAAGTTCATCAGAGACAATGAAGATGCTTGCATTTGCAAGAAATTAAGTGGGAGCGCTAAGACATGTTTCTAATACATTATGTGGAAGACATATTGTTGATTGGAAATAATGTATCTTTTATTAACACATATTAAAAATTTCATCGCGATGAAAGACTTAGGCAAAACCCAAATATTTGGCATCAATAGACGCTAATATGGTTGTGCCAGAAGTACATAGACGAGATATTGAATGAGTTCAATATAGAAACTACAAGAAAAGGTTCTTGTCGCACAGAAAGGATTGAAAGAGTTCAATATTGTAACACCCTAAGAATCGGACCTATGCAAGTTTTAGCGAAAACCCGCCAAACCCGCATAGAAACGATTCAAAGTTGCCCACCAGGCACTTTCGTGCGGGTGGAAAACGAAGTAATAACATTACACAACAGTCCTCGATGGGACCCTGAGCGAGATATATATATAACAAATGACTCAATGAGTCAAGAATACGAGATATACAATACGAAGTTCCAAATCACCTTGAAATTGACGGCGTCCGACTACGGACAAGAGAGGCAAATGGGGCTAAGAGCCACGAAGAATAACCAATGGCGTCCATAACCCTGCCGAGCCAAGCGGAAGGGTAACCACGCTAACGACGTCGATCTCAAAACTGCTTAAACAAAGGGTGCCGACAAAGGGCAAAGGAAAAAGAAGGGCGTCATTCTTGAGGCCAAGACAGCGAGGCTAGTGGCGGTCCTCGCCTACATAGGTATGGTGGATGGCGGCAGCGGCAACATGCACTAAATAACCTATAGAGACTACATACAATGGCGGTTATCGAGAGAGGATAAGAATGACCTATCCGGATCCAACGAAGCTAACACCAAACAAACCCATCTGGTGTTTCCCCTCGAGACCAAACGAGGAGGTCAACCGAGGAACTCACAGTTGGCGATTTTACTTACCGATTATCGTTGCAGCAGCGATTACTAGTCAGGTTTAAATAATCATCCTGATAAAATAAGCAGTGGGCCATTTTTAGTTAACCATTCCGTTATAGTTGCGACACTTACTAATTAGATACAGATAGCATGAGATAACCCAAAACCCAGCAGTTGTTGGTTAATTTATTTAGCCATTCCGTTGTAGTTGCAATACTTACTAGTCAGGTACAATGGTCGCAAGCGACACCCAAACAAGCAATTGTGGGCAGTATTATTTAGCCATTCCATTATGGTGAAGCTGATTACTAGTCATTATAAAGTCAAATTTATAGCACTACTTTAGTTATGCTTGTCTATGATCGAGATACTGTGCTCCAAGTCGTCCATAACCGCGGACACGGCTTTCAGAAAGTTTTACCCGGCCGGGGTGCACAAATAGCAACACACACTCGATCAACCTCGGAAAAACCAAATCAAAACCCAACGAGGCTTTCACGACTAAGCAATCACAGGATTCAGAAATATTTGAGGCCACCCATTGAGTAGACCATAGCGAAGCGGTGACTCAGACGGACTCAAGGTTTGCGACAATGGCTGTAACGATCGGGAACCCAAAAGTGTGGCTGGGCTTGTCGATACCATGAAAACATTCCGCTTACCTAAATGATGCAGTGTGCTCCTCGCACAATAAATAAAATAAAGCGTAGCATGGCATAAGTACAGGATAGTAAATAAAACCTCAAACTAGTTTGTGGCCCCAAGAAATAAGATGAATCAAGCTCGCTCGGGGGTCCCATAATCCTCCGGATGTGGATAGCGCGATAAATCAAGGAACAGTATCAAGTACTCGGGGTCCCACGGGACACAAGTGGGCATTGAGCAAATATTATCTATCACCTACCGATGCCTCTGCTTACTTCAATTTTAGTTGTTAAACAGAATTAAAGTGAACGATAAGTAAAGCCATAATCATCTCCAACATCAACATGCGGCAATACTCCAACAAGCGTGGTACTTGGCGACACGCATAGCGACACTTGAGCAAGCGACTACAAAGCAAGTCCACTATCTACCAAGCAACGGTAATAGGATGTGTCCAAGGCAATATAAGGCTACAAGGGATATCACGCACGAAAGCTAGAGCATCGCAACAGATAGCAATAGATCAACAGGAGGGAATAAATACTATGAAAGTAAGATAGGTAGAAAGGGAGATGCTCTTTGAAAACATTGCCGAAGGTTCAACCGAAGATCGAAGTGACTCACATCAACTCAACGGCCTTATCATGAAGAAGCAAAACACTAGAAGAAACATCGGATGCAATATTTAATACAACGAGAAGATCGGCATGATGCATGTATGATGCATGACATGGCAAAGATGCGATTAGGTCAATATTAAGCGGAACCGGGGTCCCGACAATTAATTAGGTGGTTCATGTTGTTTAGCTACCCCGCAATTTAAATGTTGTATTAACATGGCAGAAGATAGCACTGGGTTCGCTACACAAATTTAGATGAGGCCAATATGAGACTAGATTTGCCCGCATATGGGCCCCATATTTAGTTATAGGGTGAATCATCATAAGGCCCCCAACCCACACAAATATGCATGCGAGTATGACAATTCAATATGCAACAGGTTTTATTATATGATAAAATAGGGTTTCGGGAAGGGGTTCACACTTTGGGGGGGGGGGCTCGACGATCTTGGTTAGGGGTCGGCGGGGTTCGAATTGATCTCGGGGTTGAGGTTCGGAGGCGGTCTCGATGGGATCATTCTCGGACTCCGGGGTTAGGGTCTTCGGATCTGTGTAGTAGATCTTGTAGCACGAGCGTCGATGCTTCCGGGACGGAGAACTTGTCGTTCCGGGTCTCGAGGTCCGGGGTGAAGTACTCGGCGTCCTCGAGGGAGTACTTGTCGCACATGTGGTCTTCGAGCTCCATGACGATGATCTTGTCGTTTCGATGTCGGGGTCTTGAAATCCGTGAAGAAGGCCTTGTCGCCCTTGGGTGAAGAACTTGTCATCCCGAGGGTCCGTGGCTTCGGCGGGACGTTCTATGGATCCGGGGTCGAAGAACTTGGTGTCCGTGAAGGGCACTCGGTGTTTCCGTGGTCTCCGGGTCATGTCGACGGCCTAGGTGTCCTCGTTGGAGAACTCGGTGCATCCGTGTAGGAGAACTCGAGGTCGATGGCGATCTTGTCCGGTACCGGGGTTTTTCGGAGTTCATGACGCAGCACTGCACGGATCGGCCGGGTTGGGGTCTCGGCGTCAAGTAGATCTTGGGGTCCAAGGCGCGGCATCAAAACAGCGGGGTCTTGCGGTTTCCATGACGGAGGTATTGTCGTGCCATGAGGAAGATCTTGGGTACCGACAATCATCGGTTCCATGTCGGAGTTCTTGTCGACGGTCTTCGGGTTGGCTCCGTCACCTTCTCTTGTCGCATTAGTACATCTTTGATATATAACGGAGTTGTCGGTCGATCTTGGCAGCCACGGCTGGGTACCACGTCGGTGTCCCTACAGATGGTACTTGGAAAGGCGTTGATGTGGCGTCCGAGAGGAATGGAACCGGGGCGTCGGGGACTCGGCGAGGGCATGCAGGGGCGCGCGGGGTCTGCGGAGATGGGGCCAGCGTCGGCGCTGCCTCGCGGGGAGGCCGCGTCGAGCGGGACAGGCGGCCGGCAGAGGACGAGGTGGGGTGGCTTAGCGGTGGAAGAAGCCCATGGCGGTGTGCTCGGCTCGCGCAGGACGGGCGGTCGCCGACCCGGCTTGCAAGGGCGGCCGAGTGGCGGGGCCGGCAGGCGCGCCAGCGGGGCATGTGGGGCAGTGAGGAGAGGCGGCTCGGCGGCGAGCACGTCGGGCGACAGCGAGGTTCGGAGAGGAGGTCGATGGCGCTTGCGGCATGGGGCGAGGAAGGGCGGCGTATTCGCTGGTGGCTCGGCGTGGATGGCGGCAGAGGGCGCGATCTCGGTTCGGCCAAGTGGCGAGGCGAGGCCGATGACCAGCGGAGGAAGCGGTGCTCGAACGAGGAGGAGGCGCCCGAAGCAGCGGCAGCGGTGACGGGCAGCGGCGGCCTTGTATGAAGGACAGGCAGCGAGGATGGCCGACGGCAACGCCAGGGAGAGTGGCAGAGAGCGGCGGAGGGAGGAGAGGAGAGGCGAAAGCGGCGGGAAGGCCAGCGGCTTCATGGCGGACGCGGCAAGCGCTGGCCAGCGCGCCGGCGAAAGCGGTCGGCAGGGGCGGCAGCGAAACGCTGCGTCGAGGCCTCGGTGAGAGGTGGGAGGGAGGCGCTGCAGCGAGAGGAGAAGAGCCTTGAGAGGAGGAAACAGCGTCGGGTCGCCAGCGGAAGCGGGTTATCTGTGGGGCAATGAGACGAGCCGGAGGAGGAAGAGAGGCGGAGGAGGAAGGAGGGTGGGGAAGGCGAGCACGTGCGGGTGGTGTGGTCGAGTCTCGTAGGAGAGGAGGGTCGGTGGGCGGGTCCATGGGTGGGCCAGGGTGGCAGGTGTGGTGAGTAGGTTTGACTGAGAGGTGGGTGAGGGAGAGAGGGCTGCGGGCCTGTAGGTGGGACCCAGGGGCGATGGGGTCCGGGTGGGAGTGGGGGAGAGAGAGAGTGGGTAGGTGGGACTGGGGTGAAAAAAGAGGGAGAGGAAAAAGTGGTGGATTGATGAGGTGGCAGATGGGTAGGAGTTGGGTGAGAGGGTGAGGTGGCGGCCTGCGGTTCGTGGGTAGGATAGATTTGGGTGGGAATAGGATTTAGAGGGGCTGTTTTAGTATGTGTGTTTGTTTTGGTGTTGTTTATTTTAAAACAAGGCCACTTTGGAAATAGTTTTCAGGGAAATGAAATATCCCATGCGCTCGGGGTTTTGCCTTTAAAATAAAGAGGGGGTGTTTGTACAAACAGAACTAGACTTTCGAAAATAATGCAGACAAACAATGCAAGATGATGGCGATGCAATGCACAAAACAACGCGATTTTCTAGTAGTGGTTTTGCGGGATGCCACAATTCGACACCACTAACAATGGATCTCGCCCTCGAGATCCGCCTCATGGTACCGGAAGGAAGGTCGGCGTTCTGCGTCTTCTCGCTTCGTGTAGATCCTCGCGACACCACTAACAAGGGGTCGTTGATCCTGTTCGTCAAGAGAGCACTCCGGATAAACAACAGACGAAGTTAAAGGTAGGGCCACCTCTAACTTTCATAGAAGGAGTAAGAGTTGCATCGATCCACCATTCAACGTACAAAAGCGAATGGTATGAGTAGTGGTATGGTCGCGACTCCATCCCGCACTCAAAACATTACTATGTACACGAATAACAGATTATGCAACCAACTCTCGGAATCAGACTGAAGATCTCGACAAGCGAGGTTCGGAAACGAAGGAGTGATGCAGACTCTGCATCGGATCTGGCGTAGATGATGTCGTCGCGTCGGAAAACACCGGAAGGCACGCGAAGGAACAAAGAGAAGTCCACCAGACGAAGGATTCCTCGGCTAGCATGAAGACCAGATGTAGCAACACCGTTACCAAAGGAGGAAGCGAAACCCTAAAGATACTGACGGAAAAACCCAACCACGAGAAGTCTGGACTCAAGAAAGAGAAGAGAGCGGATTCAAAACACGTGAGGTAAGAGGAGAATAGCAGAGGGTAAGGAGTAAAATCGGACCTAATCGAACTATCCAACGTTTTGCAAAAATAGTTTGACACTCTACTTACCGTTAGCTAGGTTATCCTACAGAAATTTGGACTTGTGGGTATCGCAACTGGGCTCGATACCACTCTGTAACACCCTCGAATCGGACCTATGCAAGTTTTAGCGAAACCGCCAAACCCGCATAGAAGCGATTCAAAGGTGCCCACCAGCACTTTCGCGGTGAAAACTAAGTAATAACATTACACAACAGTCCTCGATGGGACCCACAGAACAGATATATACAGCAGCGAATCAAAGAGTCAAGAATACAGATATACAATACGAAGTTCCAAATCACCTTGAAGTTGACACCGCGTCCGACTACGGACAAAGAGGCAAATGGGGCTAAGAGCCACGAAGAATAACCAATGGCGTCCATAACCCTGCCAAGCGGAAGGTAACCGCTAATGACGTCGATCTCAAAACCTGCTTAAACAAAGGGGTGCCGACAAAGGGCAAAGGAAAAAGAAGGGCGTCAAGATCGAGGCCGTGCACGGCGAGGCTAGAATTGTGGTCCTCTCGCCTACATAGGTATGGTGGACTGGCGGCAGCGGCATGCACTAAACAACCTATAGAGACTCGATACAATGGCGGTTATCGAGAGGATAAGAATGACCTATCCGGATCCAACGAAGCTAACACCAAACAAACCCATCACGGTGTTTCCCCTCGAGACCAAACGAGGAGGTCAACCGAGGAACTCACAGTTGGCGGTTTACTTATTCGATTATCGTTGCGGATTACTAGTCGAGTTTAAATAATCATCTGATAAAATAAGCGGTGGGCCATTTTAGTTAACCATTCCGTTATAGTTGCGACACTTACTAATCGACATCTGATAGCATGAGATAACCCAAAACCCAGCGTTGTTGGTTAATTTATTTAGCCATTCCGTTGTAGTTGCAATACTTACTAGTCAGTACAATGGTATGGCGACACCCAAACAAGCAATTGTGGCGGTATTATTTAGCCATTCCATTATGGTGAAGCTGATTACTAGTCATTATAAAGTCAAATTTATAGCACTACTTTAGTTATGCTTGTCTATGATCGAGATCGTGCTCCAAGTCGTCCATAACCGCGGACACAGCTTTCAGAAAGTTTTAACCCGGCCGGGGTGCACAAATAGCAACACACACTCGATCAACCTCGGAAAAACCAAATCAAAACCCAACGAGGCTTTCACGACTGATCAATCACAGGATTCAGAAATATTTCAAGGGGCCACCCATTGAGTAGACCATAGCGAAGCGGTGACTCGAGACGGACTCAAGGTTTGCGACAATGGTCAGAAACATCTGGGAACCCAAAAGTGTGGCTGGGCTTGTCGACGCGAAAACATTCCGCTTACCTAGCGATCAAAGGTGCTCCTCGACAATCGTAAATAAAGCGATAGCATGGCATAAGTACAGGATAGTAAATAAAAACCTCAAACTAGTTTGTGGCCCCAAGAAATAAGATGAATCAAGCTCAGGGGGTCCCATAATCCTCCGGATGTGGATAGCGCAATAAATCAAGGAACAGGTATCAAGTACTCGGGGTCCTACGGGACACAAGTGGGCGTTCGGAAACCAAATATTATCTATCACCCACCGATGCCTCTGCTTACTTTAATTTTAGTTGTTAAACAGGAATTAAAGTGAACGATAAGTAAAGCCATAATCATCTCCAACATCAACATGCGGCAATACTCCAACAACTGTGGTACTTGGCGACACGCAACAACACTTGAGCAAGCGACTACGACAAGCAAGTCCAGCTATCTACCAAGCAACAGGTAATAGGATGTGTCCAAGGCAATATAAGGCTACAAGGGATATCACGGGTACGAAAGATAGAGCATCGCAACATAGATAGCAATAGATCAACAGGAGGGAATAAATACTATGAAAGTAAGATAGGTAGAAAGGGGGAGATGCTCGCCTGAAAACATTGCCGAAGGTTCAACCGAAGATCGGGGCGAAGCTCACATCAACTCAACGGCCTTATCCGCGAAGAAGCAAAACACTAGAAGAAACATCGGATGCAATATTTAATACAACGGCAGAAGATCGGCATGATGCATGTATGATGCATGACATGGCAAAGATGCGATGCGATTAGGTCAATATTAAGCGGAAGGGTCCCGACAATTAATTAGGTGGTTCATGTTGTTTAGCTACCCATAATTTAAATGTTGTATTAACATGGCGAAGATAGCACGGGTTCACTACACAAATTTAGATGAGGCCAATATGAGACTAGATTTGCCCGCATATGGGCCCCATATTTAGTTATAGGGTGAATCGGCAAAAGGCCCCCAACCCACACAAATATGCATGCGAGTATGACAATTCAATATGCAACAGGTTTTATTATATGATAAAATAGGGTTTCGGGAAGGGGTTCACACTTTGGGGGGGGGTGGGGGGCTCGACGATCTTGGTTAGGGTTCGATGGGGTTCGGGGTCGGTCTCAGGGTTCAGGGTTTGACGGGAACGGTCTCGACGGGATCGTTCTCGGACTCCGGGGTTAGGGTCTTCGGATCTGGGTAGTAGATCTTGTAGCACGAGCGTCGATGCTTCCGGGACGGAGAACTTGTCGTTCCGGGTCTCGAGGTCCGGGGTGAAGTACTCGGCGTCCTCGAGGGAGTACTTGTCGCACATGTGGTCTTCGAGCTCCATGACGATGATCTTGTCGTTTCGATGTCGGGGTCTTGAAATCCGTGAAGAAGGCCTTGTCGCCCTTGGGTGAAGAACTTGTCATCCCGAGGGTCCGTGGCTTCGGCGGGACGTTCTATGGATCCGGGGTCGAAGAACTTGGTGTCCGTGAAGGGCACTCGGCGTTTCCGTGGTCTCCGAGTCATGTCGACGGCCTAGGTGTCCTCGTTGGAGAACTCGGTGCATCCGTGTAGGAGAACTCGAGGTCGATGGCGATCTTGTCCGTCGGGGTTTTCGGAGTTCATGGCGGCGGCACGGGATCGGCCTTCGGGTTCGGGGGTCTCGGCGTCCGTAGATCTTGGGGTCCAAGGCGCGGCATCAAAACAGCGGGGTCTTGCGGTTTCCATGACGGAGGTATTGTCGTGCCATGAGGAAGATCTTGGTGCAAACAATCGCCGGTTCCATGTCGGAGTTCTTGTCGAGGGTCTTGGGTTGGCTCCATCACCTTCTCTTGTCGCATTGGTACATCTTTGATATATAACGAGTTGTCGGTCGATCTTGGCGGCCACGGTACCACGTCGGTGTCCTACAGATGGTACTTGGAAAGGCGTTGATGAGGCGTCCGGAGGAATGGAACCTGGCGGCAGGACTCGGCGAGGCATGCAGGGGTCTGCAGGATGGGGCAATTGCCAGGCTGAGGAGCAGCGTCGGACAAACGGCCCGGCAGACGGAGCAAGGTGGGTGGCATAGCGGTGGAAGAAGCCCATGGCGGTGCTTGGCTCGCAGGGCAGGCGGAGGCGTGGCCGGCGAAGGGCTTGCAAGGCGGCCGAGGGAGTGAGCGGGCCGACAGGGCGCCACCAGGGCATGTGGGGCCGTGAGTGAGAGGCGGCTCGGCCCCGAGAAGCACGTCAGGCGGGCGACGAGGTTCTGGAGGAGGTAGATGGCGGCGCGGCATGGGGCGAGGAAGGCGCGGCGTCTGTCATTGTGGCTCAGCGTGGATGGCGGCAGAGGGCGGTCTCGGGTTCGGCGGAGGCAGAGCAGGCCGGCAGCAGCGGAGCGGCGGGTGCTGAACGAGGAGGAGGAGAGCGGCGGCAGCGAGATGGAGACGGACGAGCGGCAACGGCGCGAGGCCGGAGCGGAGAGGAGAGGCGTGAAGCGGCGGACGAGGCGGGCGGAGGCGGCGAGGCGGGCGCCAGGCTGGAGGCGGGCCAGGGCGAGGGGCGGTCAGCAGGAGCGGCCATGAGGAACGCCAGGTCGAGGGGCCTCGGGCGGAGGAAGGTGGGGAGGAGGCCAGGCGGCGGCAGAGAGGCCTTGACGAGGAGAGGAGGCAGTGAAGGTGCAGGCGGCGAAGCTATCTGTTAAGCGGGCAGGGGATGGACTGGGAGGAGGAAGGAGAGGCGGAGGAGGAAGGAGGGTGGGAAGGCGTGAGTGGAGGTGGGGGAGTCTGGGGAGAGAGGAGGGTCGGTGGCGGGTCCATGGTGGGCCAGGGTGGCAGGTGTGGTGAGTGGGTTCGACTGAGAGGTGGGTGAGGGAGAGAGGGCTGCGGGCCTGCAGGTGGGACCCAGGGGCGGTGGGGTCCGGGTGGGAGTGGGGGAGAGAGAGAGTGGGTAGGTGGGACTGGGGTGAAAAAGAGGGAGAGGAAAAAGTGGTGGATTGATGAGGTGGCAGGTGGGTAGGAGTTGGGTGATAGGGTGAGGTGGCGGCCTGCGGTTGGTGGGTAGGATAGATTTGGGTGGGGATAGGATTTAGAGGGGCTGTTTTAGTATGTGTGTTTGTTTTGGTGTTGTTTATTTTAAAACAAGGCCACTTTGAAAATAGTTTTCAGGGAAAAGAAATATCCGATACGCTCGGGGTTTTGCCTTTAAAATAAATAGGGGTGTTTGTACAAACAGAACTAGACTTTCGAAAATAATGCAGACAAACAATGCAAGATGATGGCGATGCAATGCACAAAACAACGCGATTTTCTAGTAGTGGTTTTGCGGGATGCCACAAATATTGATGATATATTCAAGTGTATTGACATTTGGTAAATGAAACAAAGATTCAAGTATAGATTGATACTTGATGTATGAAATCACAAAGAGTGTTTATATCAATCATACTGTGATATGTACAAATCCAGATATGTCCTATGCTCTAAATATTGTGAGCATATACCAGAATGATTCATAAGATGATCATTGGACAATAGTAAGGATATTCTTATGATCTTTTGGAAGAACTAAGAGTATATTATTTGTAGAAGTGACAAATAGATGGTTAGTTCATTGTAAAAGTACTACATTGATACTAGTTTTGTCACAAAGTACAAATTAAGTTTATCTCAATCTAAACTAAGGGTGGCACAATATAATGGAAAGTGAGTTCCATAATGGATTTGGATGAGTTCCAAAGTTAAGACATTGTGACAGATACTACAACAAAAGGCTAAGTATATGACTGCTATTATAGCAGCAAAAGAGGGCATTTGTGTCAAGTAGTTTGTTATCAAACTAGGTGTAGTTCACAGTGGGATAGTACTATGAAGATATATTGTATGACAATATTATCAACATGTTTTAACCCCAAAGAACTAAAAGTCACACCAAAGGACCAAATTAGTACGAAGCCATCTCATTAGAGAATGAGTGATGCGTAGAGACGCAAAGACATGCAATTACAAGCGGACTGGAAGTGTCGATCCGAGATCGGTTGACCACTAGCAATCGTGTACATACAACACGGAAAGCCATAGGTGTTGAATACACAAAGGTTTGAAACTAGATTATTAACTCTAGTGCAAGTGGGAGACTGTTGGAGATATGCCCAAGAGGCAATAATAAAGTGGTTATTATCATATCTTCATACTTATGATAAATGTTTACATACCATGCTATAATTGTATTAGGAAACATTAATACTTGTGTGATTTGTAAACATAAAAGAGTCCCTAGTAAAGCCTCTTGTTAAACTAGCTTGTTGGTTAATATATGATCATGATTTCGATCATGAACATAGAGATGTTATTAACAACAGGGTCATATCATTAGGAGAATGATGTGATGGACATACTCCTATAGTTAAGCGTAGCATAAAGATCAAGTCATTTAATATAGTTCATTTGCTATAAGCTTTCGATACATAGTAACCTAATTCCTTCGACCATGAGATCATGTTAATCACCATCACCGAAGGATACTTTGATAACATCAAACACCACATGGCTATAAAGGTGGCATTGAGTGTTCGGAAAGTATGTGTTGAGGCACATGGGGGATTTGTCCATCCATATGGATAGATATACTTGAGGCCTCTCGGTGGAATGTCATCCAATTAGCTTGCAAGCATGTGACTGGCTCACAAGGGATCACATACCACGGAACGAGAAAAGAGTACTTATGTAGCGGTTGAACTAGGTATGCGAGATACCGACGATCATAACCTCGGATAAGTAAACTATCGTGAGACAAAGGGAAATTGGTATCGTATGTAAGTGGTTCATTCGATCGCAAAGTAATCGAGAAATATGTGGGAACCATATGAATTTCAGATTCCTCTATTGGTTATTGTTGGAGAAGTGTCTCGATCATGTCGCATAATTCACGAACCGTAGGGAGACACATAAGGATTCGGCGTTGTTTGAGTAGTTATGGTATTATGAGAAAGAGACCAATGTTGTTCGAGTCTCGAATGGGATCCGGGATATCACGAGGTGATCCGGAATGGTGGAGAATAAGATTCATATAAGGAAAGTCCCGTTTGGAGTTGGGGAATGATTAGGTGTTTTCATCGAACATTCTAGAAGGTTCCGAATGTCCACTCGGGAGGGTACATGAATGTGTTATATCAAGTTGGTATGATTGCATCATGTACTAAGTGTCATTGCTGTACCAAATAGAGGATTTAATCAAATCCTAGTTTGAAAAGTCAAGCGGCTAGTTTGAAAGTCAAACGACTATTTTGGGAAGTGGGAAAGAGAGAAGGAAGTTTGAAGCTGACTTGGGGAGGAGTTCCTCCCACCTTGACCCTCCTGAGGCCGAGTTGGGGAGGACTCCCTCCCAGTGCCTCTCTCCACCTATAAAGGAGGCGGGGCTCCCTCCTAGACACACAAGTTCCTATCCTCTAAATCTAAACCCTAGCCACAGCCTCCGGTTTAGAGCCGTTTTGGTTTAGAGCTTCTAATTGCCCTAGCCTTGGGTTTAGAGCCTTATAATTTGTGTCTAATCCTAGACCACTAAATCCTCTCATACTCCACCATACTCGCTCGGCTTGGCGAAGCCTGCGAGATCTCCCTCTACTTAGGTACCACGCCGTTGTCTTCTTGGAATCGCGAGAGAGTGCTACAACCTCATTTTCTTTGGAACAAGGAGAGGAAGGTCTTCGTCAGTACCGAACGTGTGACCGATGCGGAGCTATGTCGAACGCAGCCGGAAGGATCGTCTACGCGATCTTGAGATCGGCAAGTGTACGACTACATCACCCACGAGAATCTGCTCTCGTTAACCGCTTTGGAATCTTCGAGGGTGAGTTCCTCTATCGACTCGTTGCTACAATCTAGTAGATAGATCTTGGCTTGTTTGTATGCGATAGAAAATTTTTGTTTTCCATGCTACGAACCCCTACAACAAGCGCCCCCTCCGCCCAGAAGTCTGGAGCCAGCGAGAGCCCCGAGGGGGAGACATCAAGAACAAAGCCTTGTAGAAGTCATAAATATGGGAGGGGAGCACCTGCGGGGATTCCGGAAGAGACTCCCCCTCCCAGAGGCAGGGGATCGAGCACTTCCTCCTCCTCCCATTGCCATGGCATGGAAGTACGTCGTGTTCGACTCCCCCTAGATAGTCCAGTTCTGACGACTCCACTGTCACCAGAACGCCTCCCCCCTGTAGATCTCCATAATGGAGGTCTCCAGGGAGTATCTATGGGACTAGGCTCCCGTCGAGAGCCCATGTAAATCAGCCTCCCAGTCCAAGGCCTGGATATCCCGCAGGATGGCGCCCTTCTGGGCTCTAGGAGCCGCTCCCAAGTTGGCCCCCAACACCTCATGAACTGACGGGGTACCTTGGCACAGTGGTGTCAGATATCAACTGCGGAGTAGACCCGGGGGGGGGGGGGAGGGGTGAGGCCACAGCCATCTGGCGCGAACTGCCTCCACACATCCCTGATTCTTTAGCCAGAAGGATTTGAAGTGGAAGAGGTCCAGCCGAAGTGTGCTGCCCCCTCCAGTGGAGAGGAGTAGGGGAGTGTGATCAGAGCCAATCCGGGTGACCGCCCGTAGAGAGCAAAGGGGGAAAGCCAACTCCCAGTCCACGGACACAAAGACACGGTCTAGGACACTGTGAATCGGGGCAAGCTGCATATTGGTCCTGAAGGGTTTCGCAGCATAGTAAATCAAAAAAAATTCTACGGATGCGAACAGGAAAGGCAAGATCTAATCTAGGAAATGCAAACAACGAGGTTGCGACCGTTCAACGAAACGTGGTTGATGTAGTCGTACTAGCTTCTCCTCCTCGCGATCCGACCTGATCCAACACCGCAAGTGGTGATGCCTCCGAGAGATGCACATGTACGGCACCTCGACGTCTCCTCCTTCCTCGGTCCAGCAAGTGGGGTGGAGAGATAGATTGGAACTACAACACGGCGGTGTGGTGCAAAGGTGGAGAGTTTCTGCGGCAGGGCTTCGCCTACGCGCAGTCGGGAGAGAGAGAGAGAGAGATCTGGAGGGAAGCAGTATGGCGGCTAGGGTTGAAGGAGTGGGGGAGGAGGGCTGCGCCCCTGCCCTTTATATATAGGGGGCTGGCTGGACCCCTTGGCCCCTCCTCCAAGCCCTAGGGCGGCGGCCCCAAGGGTTGGAGTGGGGGCAAGTTTTCCCCCTCCTTCTAGAAGGTTTCCCTAGGGTTTTGGCCGGCTGGGCCTATGGGGCCTTGTGCCCTGCCCAATGTGGCTGTGGCACTCCCTCGTAGGCCCATGCCCCCTCCCGACAAGTGGGGCCACGTTGGTCCCACTCCGGAAGGTTCTAAAAGCTTCCGGTACAATACCGAACAATCCGAAACAATTCCGAAATCCAAAAACTGCTTTCCCTTATATGAATCTTATTCTACGGACCATTCCGGAACCTCTCGTGACGTCCTGGATCTCATCCGAGACTCCGAACAAAAACTCATAAACCAATTATCCATTCTATCCTAGCGTCAAGGCACGTTAAGTGTGTGACCCTACGGGTTCGAGAATATGCAGACATGATCTTCTATCAATAATCAACAGCGGGGTCTGGAAACCCATATTGACTCCCACATACTCATCGATGATCATATCGGATCAACCACGATGCCAGGATTCAATTAATACCATATATATATTCCCTTCATCACGCAATATTTTAGTTGCCCGAGATTCGATCGTCGGTATCGGCATACCTAGTTCAATCTCGTTCACAGCAAGTACTTTACTCGTTCTGTAATCCGATATCACTTTGTGATTAACTCCTAAACCACGTGCTTGCAAGCGGTGTTGATATCGATTACCGAGTGGGCTCGAAGTATATCTCTCCGACTTGGGAGGGACAAATCCCATCTCGATACATACAACCCAACAGATACTTTCCGATCACCTGAGAGACACCTTTATGATCACCCTCTCATAGGATGACGTTTGATGACCTCAAAGCTTTCTTCCGATACCAGGGAGTTTCATTATCTCATGGTCTAAGGAATACAATATTTGACATAAGAAAAAGCTTCGCAAAGATGAACACGATGACACGATCTAATTGCTCTGCTTGATTTGGATATGTCCATCATATAATTCTCCCAATGATATGATCTCATTATTAATGGACAACTCATGTCTATGGTTAGGAAACCTTAACCATCATTAATCAATGAGCTAGTCCATAGAGGCGTACTAGGGACACGGTGTTGTTCATAAACCACACAAGTATCGAAGTTTCCGCTTAATAAAATTCTAGCATGGAATATAAACTTTATCATGAACAAGAATTATAATAATAACATCTTTATTATTGCCTCTAGGGCATAATTCCAACAGTCTCCCACTTGCACTAGAGTCAATAATCTAGTTTACATCTGGCAACAATTTAACTCCCATGGCACTCGGTCTTGATCATGTTTTGCGTGGAAGAGGTTTAGTCAGCGGATCTGCGACATTCGGATCTGTATGTACTTTGCTAATCTTGATCTCCATCATTATATAATCTCGAATTATATGAAACTTGCGGTTGATGTGCTTGGTCTTTGGATGATATCTTGGTTCCTTAGCGGTGCTATGGCGCCGATGTTGTCACACAATATCTCGGTGGGTCCAAAGCACTTGGAACCACACCAAGCTCGATGATGAAGTTCTGATCCGAACTCCTTCACTTGGCAACCTGCTGACCATGTATTCGCTTCTCGTAGATCCCGCGATCACGCTTTGCTTGCGGCTTCTCGACTCCAGCTCCTCCATTCAAAATATAAGCGTATCTGTTCGAGATTTAGAATCATCCTTGTCGATTGTCGAAACTAGCGTCGGCGTAACCTTTTCTGACGGTATGTTCATCACCTCCATAGACTAAGAACATTCCTTTAGTCCTATTCACGTACTTTAGGATGTTCTTCACGGCTGTACAGTGTTCCACTCCTGGATCACTTTGGTACCTGCTCGTCAAACTAAGAGCATTGGACACATTCGGTCTAGTACACACATGGCATACATGATAGAACCTATGGCGAGGCATAAGGCACTTTGCTTATAGCTTCTCTATCATTTCGTAGTGGACCTTTGCCGTGCTCAATATCTTACGCCAACATAGGCCTTGAACCTTTCTTTGCCTTATCCATTCGAACCTTTTGAACTTTGTCTAGGTATGTACTTTGGCTTAAAGCTATCAGGCGTCTTTGTCTATCTCTATAGATTTTGATGCCCAATATATAAGCAGATTCCCCTAGGTCTTTCATTGAAAAACATTTGTTCAAATAACTCTTCACATCGTTAAGCATGTCAATGTCATTTCCAATAATCAATATGTCATCCACATATAGTACTAGAAATTTCACTGAGCTCCCACTCACTTTCTTGTAGATACAAGCTTCGTAGCAATTTGGAACAAATCCAACGCTCTTGATCACTTGATCAAAACGAAGGTTCCAACTCCGAGATGCTTGCTTCAGTCCATAAATGGAACTCTGAAGTTTGCACACCTTATCAACATCCTTAGGATCGACAAAACCTTCGGGTTGCATCATATACAACTCTTCATCAATGTTTCCATTGAGGAACGCAGTCTTGACATCCATCTGCCATATTTCATAATCATGAAATGCAACAATTGCTAATAAAATCTGAATGGACTTAAACATCGCTACGGGAGGAAAATCTCATCATAGTCAACACCTTGAACTTGTCGAAAACCTTTCGCAACAAGTCGTGCTTTATAGACAGTAACATTACCATCCGCGTTCGTTTTCTTCTTGAAAATCCATTTGCACTCAACGGCCTTTCGGTCGCTAGGAGGGTCCACCAAAGTCCATACTTGGTTTTCGCTCATGGATCCCAATTGGTTCATGGCCTCTAGCCATTTCTCAGTCTGGGCTTATCTTTGCTTCCTCATAGTTCGCGGTTCATTGTTGTCTACTAACAAGACAAACGAGGTTGCCGTACCACTCGGGAGGCACGTGACCTTGTCGACTGCGACGTTCGAGTAGCATCGTCGAAGCTTCATGATCCTTGTCATTAGCTTCCTCTATTGTTGGTGCGGGCAACCTTTGGAACAATTTCAGGTGATGTGCTACTCTCCAACTCAAGAGAAGGTTCAATAACCTCGTCTAGCTCTACTTTCCTCCCACTCACTTCTTTCGAGAGAAACTCCTCCCAAGAAAGGATCCATTCTTTGCGACAAACAATTTGCCTTCGGATCTGTGATAGAAGGTATACCCAATCGTTTCCTTAGGGTATCCTATGAAGACGCATTTCTCCGCTTTGGGTTCGAGCTTGTCCGGCATCAACTTCTTGACATAAACCGCATCCCAAACTTTAAGAAACGATAACTTAGGTTTAGCACCAAACCACAGTTCATACGGTGTCGTCTCAACGGTTAGATGGTGCCCTATTTAAAGTGAATGCAGCGGTTTCTAATGCATAACCCCAAAATGATAACGGCAAATCAGAAGAGACATCATTGATCGCACCATATCTAATAGAGTTCGATTCGGCGTTCGACACACCATTGCTTGTGTGGTGTTAAGGTGGTGTGAGTTAAAGCGATTCCGCTTGCTTTAAGATCGTGGGAAAATCATAACTCAAATATTCACCTCCACGATCGGATCGTAGAAATTTAATTTTCTGTTACGATGGTTTTCCACTTTGTTACGAAATTCTTTGAACTTTTCAAATGTTTGATTTATGTTTCATTAAATAGATATACCCATATCTACTTAAGTAATCGGTAAAAGTGAGAAAATAGCGATAACCACCGCGTCGAAACACTCATTGGTCGCATACATCGGTATGTATGATTTCCAACAAGTCCGTTGCTCGCTCCATTATTAGGAGAGCAGGTTTTGATCATCTTGCCCATGAGGCATGGTTCGCACATGTGAAATGATTCAAAATCAAGAGACTCCAAAAGTCCATCGAATGGAGTTTCTTCATCGTTTACACCAATATGACCTAGGCGATTGCCACAAATAAGTCGTATTATCACTATCTACCTTGCATCTCATAGCCTCAATGTTATGGATGTGTGTTTCATTGCTTCGAGATTCGGAAGAAATAAACCATTCATAGCGGTGCATGACCATAAAATATGTTACTCATATAAATAGAACAACCATTATTCTCGATTTAAATGAATAACCGTCTTGCAATAAACACGATCGAGATATGATGTTCACGCTCAAGGACACATAATAACATTTATTGAGGTTTAAAACAAATCCAGAAGGTAAAACTAAGGAGGCGTATCGGCGACCATCACATCAACTCTTGATCCGTTTAGCCGCATCGTCACCTCATCCCTCGCTAGCTGCCGTCTATTCCGTAGCTCTGTTTGAGTTACAAATATTAGCCGAACCGGTATCAAATACCGAACTACTGGAGGGCTAGTAAGGAAAACATCAATAACATGTATATCAAATATACCTTTGATGGTGCCACCTTCTTGTCCGCTAAGTACTTGGACGATTCTTCGATGACCCTTGTCCTTGCAATAAAGCACGATTAACGGCTTAGGTCCAGACTTGAGCTTCTTCTCAGCAGGGGCAACGCGCTTGCCGCTGCCCTTCTTGAAGGACTTCTTTGCACCCTTACATTTCTTAAAGCTGGGGGGCTTGTTGACCATCAACACATGATTATCCTTTTTGATGTCCACCTCCGCAGGTTTCAGCTTAGCGAAGAGCTCAGTGATCGTATCAGTGGAACCAATCGGATTATGAGTAACTACAAAACCTTTTGTAGCTAGGAGGGAGTGATTGCAGAACTCTGTCAATCTTGAGATCCTCTGGAATCTTGCAGTCCAGTTGCTCAAGGCGTTGAGTGTAGCCCGATATCTTAATGGCGTGCTCACTAACGGAACTCCCTTCCTCCATCTTGCAGTTAAAGAATTTCTCAGAGATCTCATATCTCTCAGAACGGGCCTGAGTCCGAAACATAGTTTTCAGTTCCTCAAGAATCTCAAAGGGCCCAGGGAACTCCTCAAAACGGTTTTGAAGGTATGATTCCATAGCAAACAACATGGTGCTCTTAATCACACCATAATCATCCTTGTACCCGATACAGCTTTCTCATCAGCCGGCGCATCTACAGCAGAGGCGTCACCTAGCGCTTTCTCAAGGACATAGTCCTTTTGTCCGCTAGAGAGAATGATTCTTAGATTGCGGAACCAGTTGGTGAAGTTAGACCCATTGTTCTTAAGCTTTTCTTTCTCAAAGAAAGCGTTGAAGTTGAAGTTGGACTTAGCCATTTGATCTACAAAATTTGCAAGTACAATTTAGACTATGTTCATGATAACTAGTTCAACTTAATCAAATTACTAGATGAACTCCCACTAAATTCAACATCCCTCAAGTTGTTTAGTGAATGATCCAAAGTCACCACACCTAATCCGATCTTCACGAGAAGAGATGTGGTTTCAATGGTGGACAACAAAGTGTCGATCATATCATTCATATGACTCATGCTTAACCTTTCGGTTCGTGTGTTCCGAGGCCATGTCTGTACATGCTAGGCTCGTCAAGTCAAACCCAAGTATTTCCGCATGTGCAAAACTGGCTTGCACCCGTTTTATGTGAATGTAGAGTTTATAGCACCCGACCATCACATGATGCTTGAACACGACGAACTTTCGTAACGGTGCATACATGGGGAGAACACATTTTTATCTTGATCTTTAAGTGAGGAATCATCTTATAATGCTACCGTCGTGATCTAAGCATAATAAGATACATAAAAGGATAAACATCACATGCATATAATTTTATGTGACATGGTATAGCCAATCTCCGCACAATGATCTCCATCTTGTGCGAGCCAGCATGATCTCCATCACTCCACCATGATTGCCTCCACCATGAATAGCAACTACAACTATTTCTAACTACTTAGCGACAAAGTAAAGCTATTACATGGCGTATAAGAAGTTGACACACAGGTCTAACACAATTATAAAGACAACCATATGGCTCCTGCCGGTTGTGTACTCATCGACATGCAAGTCGTGAAACATTATAAAACATGATCATTGCATACAACATACACATCACATCTTGGGCCATACCATATCACAGAAACACTCCCCGCAAAAACAAGTTAGACGCCTCTACTTTGTTGTTGCATGTTTTACGTGGCTTATGGGAGTATCAAGCTAATAACGATTCTTACCTACGGAAAGCCACAACGGTGATATTATGGTTTCCAACATCCGATGTAAATCCCATGACAACTATAGTGAGAGAAACTGGCATCCACCAGCCGCATGTGTGGAACAAGCCACACGTCAATTACGGAGCCGGTCTCGCGAACGAGGACGCGTAAAGTTGGCCTGGACTGCTTCGATCTCACTATCCCGCGTCATAATAAGTACACAAACAAGTGGCTTGCAACAGAAAACATCAACGCCTGCAACAAGCATGTTGCGTTCTACTCGTGAAACACATCTACGCATAGATCTAGCTCTAATACCACTGAGGGTTTTGCAGCATAGTAAATCAAAAAATTTCTCCGGATGCGAACGGGAAAGCCAAGATCTAATCTAGGAGATGCAAACAACGAGCGGGGATAGATGAGATCTTCATACCCTTGAAGATTCACACAGCGGAACATTCAACAGAACGTGGTTGATGTAGTCGTACTAGCTTCTCCTCCTCGCGATCCGATCCGATCCAACACCGCAAGTTGCGATGCCTCCGAGAGATGCACACGTACGGCACCTCGACGTCTCCTCCTTCCTCGGTCCAGCAAGTGGGGTGGAGATATAGATTGGATCTACAACATAACGGTGTGGTGCAAAGGTGGAGAGTTTCTGCGGCAGGGCTTCTCCTACGCGCAGTCGGGAGAGAGAGAGATCTGGAGGGCAGCAGTATGGCGGCTAGGGTTGAAGGAGTGGGGGAGGAGGGCTGCGCCCCTGACCTCTATATATAGGGGTCTGGCCGGTCCCCTTGGCCCCTCCTCCAAGCCCTAGGGCGGCGTCCCCAAGGGTTGGAGTGGGGGGCAAGTTTTCCCCCTCCTTCTAGAAGGTTTCCCTAGGGTTTTGGCCGGCTGGGCCTATGGGGCCTTGTTCCCCTGGACCAATGCAGCCAGCGCACTCTCTCATAGTCCCACGCCCCCTCCCGACAAGTGGGTCCACGTTGGTCCCACTCCGGAAGGTTCTAGAAGCTTCCGGTACAATACCGAACAATCCGAAACAATTCCGAAATCCAAAAATTGCTTTCCCTTATATGAACCTTATTCTCCGGACCATTCCGAAACCTCTCGTGACGTCCTGGATCTCATCCGAGACTCCGAACAAAAACTCATAAACCAATTATCCATTCTATCCTAGCGTCGAGGCACGTTAAGTGTGTGACCCTACGGGTTCGAGAATATGCAGACATGATCTTCTATCAATAATCAACAACAGGGTATGGAAACCCATATTGACTCCGACATACTCATTGATGATCATATCAGATGAACCACGATGCCAGGATTCAATTAATCCCATATATATATATTCCCTTCGTCACGCGATATTTTACTTGCCCGAGATTCGATCGTCGGTATCGGCATACCTAGTTCAATCTCGTTCACAGCAAGTACTTTACTCGTTCCATAATCCGATATCACTTTGTGATTAACTCCTTAACCACGTGCTTGCAAGCGGTGTTGATATCGATTACCGAGTGGGCCCGAAGTATATCTCTCCGACTTGGGAGGGACAAATCCCATCTCGATACATGTAGCATCCCAGTTGTCTAACCCCTGTAATGCTACATGTCATAATAATAAAAAGGGCCACTTCCAACATATAATTGTTGCATCATCATCACATCATGCTCATGTCATCATGTCCCCTTGCATTTGAGCATCATATAAAACCTTTTTCTTGTTTGGTTCTTATCTCATGTGCATGGTTAATTGTAGTTGCCTCTTGATATTGTATTTGGTTCTTACTAAATTGTTAAATGCCCAAGTTGAGTTGGGGGCATCTCTCTTTTGACTCCACCACCTTATCTTTCACCACCTTATAATTCCACCATCCAATAATATGGGCTTGGCTTTTATTTGAGTTATCCCTAGCCATGTTGTTGGTTGGATCCACATGATCTTTTGCTTGGCCTTGCCACCTGTTGGGAATGCATGTGACAATGCCATCATAATATCATTGTTTTCACAAGGATAATTTGGGCATTAATTGTCTTGCATGGGCCATGCAAGTACCCTCTTTCCTAGCTTTTGGTTTTTGTTGGAATTCTAAATGGATTCCTTCTACCTTGCTTGATCTAGTTTGGTTAGCACAAGACCCTAGCCCTCTTCCTCTCTTTTTCCCCCTTAAGCAAAAACCCTACCCCATGTTTCTTGCACCCACTTGTGCATTTGTGGCATGCATCCTCTAAAAACCCCCTTCCCTCTCTCTTTGGTTCTTGCTTGGTCCTTTGATTGGATCATGCATGGGCCATTAGAACCACCCATCACCTTAACCATCTCTCTCTTCTCCCTCTTTTCTTGTTTTCCTTGCTAGGGCTAGTATGACCTTGCTTGACCAAGTTTAGTACCACCATCCTTTGCCTACCCCTCTTAGCAACCTCTAAAACCACCCCTTGCCTCTCTCTTTTCTACCCTAAAACTAAAACCCTAATTTCGCATCTATCCTAAAATAAACCCTAAACTAAACCTCCCTCTAGCAAAACCCAAAAACCCTACCCCTCTTTTCCCTCTACCTAGCAGGTACCCATGTCCCTCTACCCTTCTAGCTCTAGCTCGACCACCCCATGCCACTTAGCTGGCCCCACATGCCACCTATCTACCCTCTCTACCTACACAAACCCTAGTACCACTTTTTCCTATCTAGCATGTTCCCATGCCCCATTTCCCTCTCATCTCTCTCTACCTACCATGCGCCCCACCCCAGCACCTTACATGCCCCACACGACCAGGACCCCTCCTAGCTACTCCCCACACGACCATGCCCCTCTCACCTAGCCCTAGCCGAGCATGCCCCTCTTTTCCTCCCCTCTTTTCCTCTCTCTCTACCAGCATCTGCCCAGCGCCCTACCCTACCTGCCTGCCTCACCGAACCCCCTCAGGGCCACCTGCCATCCCCCTCTCACCTCCCCAGCTTGACCACGCCACCCTGGCCCATGCACACGTGAAAGGGAGGAGGCCGTGGCGCCCTGCCTTTCTCCCTCCCCACACCTGCCCTCTTCCTTCTTATCCTCTCCTGCCTCTGGCCTCTCCCAGATCCGCACAGGCTTGCCTCGCACCTCCTTCCTCCACCACCCCAACGCCCTCTCGCTTACACCGTCTACCTGCCCCAGACAATCTAAGCCGGGCGTGTCGCTGCGTGTTGTCGAGAGGCCCTGGAGCTACTGCGGCAGCTACAGGAGCGACGAGGAGGAGGACCCGGCACCGCCCGAGAACACATCGCGCCGCCCGGAAACCCTAGATCGACGGGCGTCGCCTCGCCGGCCTGCGCACCCGCCCGATCCGACCACACGCACACTCCCGGTGGCGGTCCACCTCCCGACAACCTCCGTCCCGGATGCTTCTGGATGCTCCGTTCGTTTCGTCGGCGCCCTCTCTTGCCGGCGGCAGCGTGTCCCTACTAACCCCGAGCGCGGCGGCCTATCTAGCGCCCCTCTCCAGCACCTACGGCTTAGCCGGTGGCAACGCGTCAGCCTGTGACCCGGATCGAGTTGAGCCCGCTGCGCCCGCGCGCCTTGGCCTGCGCATCGACTTCGTGAGAAGATCCGATCGCGCATGTTGTTTGCGTAAACCCCACCCCTCTTTTGCATCGCCGCGTGATCGGCCAGCCCACCGCGGCCGTGGAGTTTTTGCAAAAGGCTCCAGGATAGCTGCTATCAACCCGCGGTCCTCCCGCTGCCACTGGCGCGCCGCGTTCGCCAGCGTCGCGTGTTCTTTTAGCGTTTAGCCTGGCGTTTGGTTCATCAACCGCGGTCCGGGCCCGTTGTCGTATTTGTGGTTGTTTTGCAAAAGTGCAGTGCTTTTCCTTTGTCGACCAGCGGTCGATTCTTCCCAGACAACGTGGCGTGGGCGCAGAACCCATGGCCCCACCTGTCAGTGACTAGATCTGGGACTGGTTGAGTAATAAACGTCCAGGGTCTGTTAAAATTCGAATTTAGGTTAAATATTTTCAAATTCAAACTTTTCCATTCAGTTTTGCAATAACTTTTTATTGGTAAAGCCAAATTTGACAAATGATATATGTATGGATATCAGGAAAATGAGAGGATTCCAAATGTGCCGTCCATTTTGTGTTTTGCACAAGTAAAATTGCAAGTTATGTTAATTACCATCAATGCCACTGGATTTTCAATAAATCATAACTTTTGATTCGTAATTCCAAATTAAGCAAATAAGTAGTCTAAAATGATCAGCTCGACGAGACCTTTCTGTTTATGCTATCCATGACTTCCATTGCAGCATGCATCATATAACTATATAATGAATAACAACTGTTATGGCAACAAATGTGATTCTAAAACCAACTAAATGTTATATTCTTGTTCCCACACCTCACCCATGCCATGCTACTTTACTTGCCATGTAAATTGTGCATCATTCATCATGGCATGATTGTTTGCTGCGCATCTTATTCATATGCTTGTGCTCTATATTCATGTTGGCCTTGTTTGTTTGGTTTTTCTCGGATAGAACCTGGCGGATTGTATCAAGAGAACCGGAGAACCACAGGCCGTCCTTTGCTTCAGCAGAGATACCGGCAAGCACTACCACATGCTTGCATACATACGATACCTATTGCCTCTATCTTATTCTTGCATCATTGAGTCGCGATTGCATTAAATTGAATCCCAAGTATGCATAGCTTTTACTTTTAAACCCACCAAGCTTGTTTCCTCCATCCCATGAGCCACTACTATAGGAGTTGTTTGAGCCATGCAGTCGTAGAACAACATGTGTAGGGTTTGTGAGTCGATGAATAACGAGGTACTTAAACAACTTTGAGTAGTTACGGGATAACTAAAGAAAGTGGCACGGTGAGCAATATCTGCTATTTGGTTTTCCCGCTCACTTGTGTCCGTAAGACCAGTACTTGATTCCTGTTCCTTGATTTATCGCTATCCACATCCGGAGGTATATGGGACCCCACAGGCGAGCTTGATTAGTCTTATTTCTTGGGGCCACAAACTAGTTTGAGGTGTTTTTACTATCACATACTTATGCCATGTTTACCGCTTTATTTACGATTGTGCGAGGTGCACCTTTGTCTGTTAGGATCATGGCACGATTCATGATGTCGACAAGCCCAGCCACACTTCGGGTTCCCAGTCGTTCACAGTAGTCCCCATAACCTTGAGCAGTCTCGGGGCTTGCTTACGTTCGCGGATTCTACTTAAGGGTGGCCCACAAATATTTCTGAATCTTGTGATTGTTCGATCGTGAAAGCCTCGTTGGGTTTTGATTTGGTTTTCGAGGTTGATCGGCGTGTGTTGCTATTGGTGCACCGGCGGGTAAAACTTTACGAAGCCGTGTCGCGGATATGGGCGACTTGGAGCCTGTTTCTTGATCATAGACAAGCATAACTAAAGTACCGCTTTTAATCGACTAAAGTAACTTGACTAGTAAATAGTGCAATACTCATGGAATGGTTAATAAAATTGCCAGCGGATGGGGGTTGTTCGTCAGCTTTCTTGTTGGTAGCGGGGAGGAGGATGGATCGGATGAGATTACCATTATAAGCTGTTGTACTTAAATTCACGGACATCCAGTCTATCATTGGTTAGGCGGATGGTTAGCGTTATCTGTAAATTGCTAGGGTTTATCTTTTTGCAATTCGTCACCCAGTTGTGTCCCCTTTAGAGGCATTAAGACTTCTTTGAGTACCCTTAGGGTCTCACACGATAAATTCTTGATTCGGATGAGCAGTACCTTCTCGGGACGGATCTTTGGGTGGAAGAAGCCGATGATGTGGGCAGCGATCGATTCGTGTAGAGATTAGGAGCGAGGATCCGTGAGACCTGTAGTTGGGATGTGCTTATTTTCTCCGGCATCTTATGCCTATTTGCTTCTTATCCGTACTCGGATCTTGTTTGCCGCTTCCATGATACTACGATGTGTGTTGTATGAGGAGTTATCCTAAATTATAGATGTATCTAGGTCATTTGAATCTTGGTATGGCGTTGGTATATTCCTTTCTTTCTAGATGGTGTGGCTACGATGTACTCTTGTATGGTGGCTTGCGTACATACCCACTTGTGTCGTAGTTGATCCCTTGCTGCTTGCCGCGCCGTCTGGTCCCGTTGAGAGAGTAGCGGTTGAGGCGTCTGAAAGGACTACCGGTGAGTGGCTTTGGGGCCCCGTACTATTTCAACCGCTACTTCTCATCCGGGCTTGTATCTAGGGCGTAGTTCACGAGGTAGTTACAATTGGTATCGAGCCATCCCGACCTTGAGGTTTCAAGCAGTCGTTGTCGATCTAGCAAATATTTTAGTAGTTATGTATATAAGGAAAAACAAAAGCGAGTAGGAGGCTGCTTCATTTTCTTCTTAACCTCCCACCCACCTTTTACGGTAAGGAAGTGCAGCGTTTTCAATTCTCGTCTCAAAGTTCAAACTAGGATTCACGTGTTACGGGTTTCCGTAGTACCATAGGTTGTGTGTGTGTATATGTGTGTAATCCCTTGTCTATCTGTTGCATCCAAGTTGTTATCTTATCGCCTTTGGTTATCCTGTTGGTACATTCCATACCAGGCTTTTATAAAAGCGCAATCTATCTTCCGCTTTGTATCAAGCGCTATCTTGTTTGGGGTGTTCGTTTCCGTAGTACCAATCTTTAGGTTTAAATCGTGAGAAGAAGGGGTTAGGATATGTGTTCCACTTGTTCATGTCGGAGTAATGATTTGAGTGCGGGATGGAGTCGCGACCATACCACTACTTGTATCATTTGCTTTTGTATATTGGATCGGTAGAGTCACTAATCTTGATTCGTTAAGTAATTTTGCATCTATTGGTATTTTAATGCGAAATTTGTGGAAAATTTTTCTTTGATATGTTTGTGTACCACACTCCTTTTTGATCGTTAATGCGATATGCTTAATATCTTTGAGGTGCTATGAACTTTGTTGATATTTTTATATCATCTCGATAAATTGTATCCTTTAATCTTGGTTAATTCCATCTTGGTACTATTTTGGATTATTATCATTCTCCATTATAGTCTTGACTTGAGTTTTACATCAATAGCGGGATGGCTCCTCCACCTTGGGATCGAGGAGGATATTCCTCGGGCGGGCTCGGCTGTCAAGCATAGCTAATGCTTTGGCAGCCATGCAAGAAGAACCAGTGCGCTTTGAGGAGGCGTCCAGAAGGAACGAGTTCACTCCACTTCCTCCACCTTCCAAGCGTGGCGACATCAAAGCTTCCTCAAGTTCAACCCTCGATTCGGCGTGTCGGCCGACCTCTTGATGCGGATGATTGGGCTGCGAGATCTCAAGGTTGCTCGAGGCTGCGATGTTCGAGCGAGTGGGTCAAGTGTCTACCCACCTTCTCAAGGGAGATGCGGCTCTATGGTGGGAAAACTACTTGAAGGCAAGCTTTGGGTTCCGACCAACTTGGGAGAGGTTCACCGCATGACTTTCAAAACAGGTTTCTCTCGGAGATTGTGATGGAAAGGATGAAGGATGCTTTCCTCAACTTTGAGGGGAAATGATAACGTCAACACCTATATCGGGAACTTTATGAACTGTCTCGCTATGGTGGTGATGAGGTGTCGATGACAAGAAAAGCGAAAAGATTGAGGCAAGGGCTCAATCGTCGATCAAGTATGCACTCACGCATGCAAGACCAAGCAACCTTCTGGCTGACATATGGCACTACAAGAGGAGGCTAGCGGATGTTGAGAGTCCAAGAAACAGCGAGGATGCATCAAGCTCGGCAATGACAACTCCTTCTAAGCGGCGTGTCTGGGTTCCTAACACCCCGTCGCTCCGGCTCCACCAAGATGCGCAAGCTTCAAGGCCATCAAACTTCACTTCTGCGGCTCCGAGGCTACAACCCTTACCACAGGCGCTGGCGGAGTCCCAGCTACTCTGCTCCACGTCCTCACGGTGCTTGCTACATGTGGAGATCATGGTCATCCCAGTGGGCGCCCAATGAAGAACAAAGCTCTCCCTGACCCCGCCAAGATCTGCGACAAGCTCTCCTCGGTTAGTACCACCGCCTCGGGCTCTCAACATCAACACTAAGCCGGGTGCGGTTGTTCGAGCTAACTAACGTCGCCTCTCTCAAGGCGAGCTCACAGGTTGTCATGGGTATGCTTCGATTAACTCGGTTCCTGCAGAGTTCTCTTTGATTACGGTGCATCGCATTCATTTGTGTCACACAAGTTTGCATATGAGCGTGTTAAATCTGGATCCTCTCCTTAAGAAGGCGATGGTCTTATCTCTGGTTCCAACATTTGAGGGCTGATATCGATCATGGCAATCAGATCGAGATTGGTGGTTCTTCATTCTTGGCTTCTTTGATTGTTGCAGGCAACTCGACATTGATGTCATCACAGGCATGGATTGGTTGTGACAAATGCATTTGTGATTGATTGTCTTTGAGCTCGGTGTCTCTGAAGATTCACGAAGGCCATGTAGTCTTTTCTCCAAGTCGACTCCTATGTCGGCTCTATTCCTTGGCTCTGAATGATGATGCTATGGAAGCTATTAGGAAGGTAGTGGTGCATGAGTTCCGGATGTCTTTCTGAAGAGTTGCGGGTATGCCTCCGGATCGCGAGGTTGAATTCGTGATTGAGCTTGAACTGGGCGGCTCCTATCTCCAAGAGGCCATACAAGATGGGTCCTACGAAATGGGTGAACTCAAGCGACAACTTGATGAACAAGAAGTTGGGTTTCATTCAAAGCACTTCTTCTTGGGGTATCCAACAATCTTCGTGAAGAAGCGTGGCCGAACCGATAGGCTATGTGTTGACTACCGGGCTCTAAATGCTAAAACCATCAAGAACAAATATCCTCTTCCTCGGATAAATGATCTATTTGATCGTTGGCGGGGCGTGGTGTTCTCTAATTTGGACTGAGAAGTGGTTATCACCAAATCAAAATTCGCAAAGAGGATGTGCCCAAGACTTTTACCACTCGCTATGGCTGTGTGAGTACGGTCATGTCTTTCGGCCTCACCAGCCTTTTGCTACCTTCTCGAGGCTGATGAACTCCGTTTTCATGGAGTACCTGGACAAGTTTGTGGTGGTATATCTGGATGATATTCTCGTCTATTCCAAGTCCAAGGAGGAGCATGAAGAGCACCTGCGGTGTGTCCTGAACAAGCTTCGTGAGAACCGCTTGTATGCAAAGTTCTACAAGTGCGAGTTCTGGTTGCCTGAAGTAACATATCTGGGCAATGTTATCTCTGCCAAGGGCATTGCAGTCAACCCGGAAACCGTGAAGACAATAGTTGAATGGCTTCCTCCTGCTAATGTCAAGGAAGTGCGGAGTTTTCTCGGCTTGGCTAGCTATTGCCGTCGTTTTGTTCAGAACTTCTCGAAGATAGCAAAGCCTCTTACCGATCTCCTCAAGAAAGGCAAGAAGTACCTGTGGACACCTTGCCAAGAAAGTTCGAGACACTCAAAGAAGCTCACTTCCACGCCAGTCTTGGTTCCTCAGGATACATCCAAGCCTTTCCGGATATTGCGATGCCTCTTTGCAAGGATTGGGTGCGGTCCTTATGCAAGAGGCGGTGGTTGCTTATGCCTCTCGTCGATTGAAGGCGCATGAGTCAACTATCCCACATGACCTTGAGCTAGCGGCGGTGGTCTTTGCGTTGAAGCTATGGAGGCACTACTTGCTTGGCAACGTTGTGAGATCTTCTCGGACCACAAGAGTTTGAAGTATATCTTCACTCAGCGGATCTCAACCTTGGCGGAGATGGATTGAAGCAATCAATGACTTGATGTGACCATCAACTATACTCGTGCAAAGCAAGCGTAATGGCGGATGCGCTTAGCGGAAAGCTTATGTCAACAACCTCATGGTGGAAGAGCGACAACCTCTCTTGTGCGAGAATTCCGTCGACTCAACACAGGAGATTGTGGAACAAGGGTATCTTGAACCTTGGCTACTCCTCTCTTGGAAGAACAGATTCGTTCTCGTCGACTTGGTGATCCTTTTGAAGCTCATCTCCAAGCTTGGCACTCAGTACGAATCCTTTCATGTTGATGATCAAGGCACGCTCTTCTTTGATCACGGATGTTTGTTCCAAACTACACGGGCGAGAGACCAAGTTCTCAAGGAGGCACATGATTGGTTCTTCGATCCATCACAGCGGCACAAAGATGTACATGGACTTGAAAACACAATCTTGGTGGCTGGTTGAAAAGGTATTGTGCCAAGTCGTCTCGAGAATGTGATGTATGCATGAGTCAAGGCTGTCCATCGAAACCATTCGGTCTTCTGACCATTGAAACCTCCGGAATGGAAATGGGAGAAAGTAGAGATGGACTTCATCCTTTGGTTTTCCAAGGTCGCGAGAAGGGCAACAATGCAATCTTGTTGTCATCGACGGGCTTTCTAAAGTGGCACACTTCTTGATCAAAGAAACAATTTACGGAATTGATTGGTGAGCTCTATATCAACAGGATTGTCTCTTTGTAGGGGTTCCACTTGAAATCAGTTCGGACAGGAGCATCTTCACCTCAAAGTTACGGAGAGTTTCCAAAAGCTTTGGGAGAAGTTGAACTTCAACCGCTTACCACCCTCGGTCTCAAGGACAAGTGGAGAATCAATCGATTACGGAGGATATGCTTAGGCGTCGTCATCTCTTTTGGCATGAAGTGGGAGGAATGCCTTCCATATCTGAATTCTCCTACAACAATAGCTTCGGAAAAGTCTGAAGATGGCACCATTCGAGGCTCTCTATGGACGCAAGTGCGAGAACTCCCATTGGTTGGTCGGTGCGGGAGAAAGAATCTGGTTTGGCCCGACATTGTGACTCGAGCGAGGAGAAGGTGCATATCATGCAGGAGAACACGAAGATTGCTCGAGTCGTCGGAAGAGCAACTATGACAGAAGCACAGATATGGTATATGCCACTGGTGATCTCGTCTACCTTCGTGTCACTCCCATGAGAGGAACACACCCGGTATCAAAGGAAAGTTGGCTCCTAGATACATCGGTCCTTTCAAGATACGTGGTAGAAGAGGAGAAGTTGCTTATGCACTAGAGCTTAGGAAAACTCAAAGTCCATGATGTTTTCCATCTCTCAGCTCAAGAAGTGCTTCAAAGACCCGGCAAGACCGTGGATCATGAGCTAATCGACCTACAAGAAGATCTCTCTTATCAAGAGCACCCACCAAAATCCTCGATACATGAGCGAAGGACTACTTAACAAGTCCATCAAATTCTGCAGGTGCGATGGTCACACCATTACATTGATGAAGCAACTTGGGGCGTGAAGATGAACTCCGTGTCAACCATCCTTCTCTCTTTGTATCTTCTTCTTCTTCTTCCTAGAATCTCGGGCGAGATTCTTTGTTTAGTGGGGAGAGTTGTAGCATCCGGTTGTCTAACCCTGTAATGCTACATGTCATAATAATAAAAAGGGCCACTTCCAACATATAATTGTTGCATCATCATCACATCATGCTCATGTCATCATGTCCCCTTGCATTTGAGCATCATATAAAACCTTTTTCTTGTTTGGTTCTTATCTCATGTGCATGGTTAATTGTAGTTGCCTCTTGATATTGTATTTGGTTCTTACTAAATTGTTAAATGCCCAAGTTGAGTTGGGGGCATCTCTCTTTTGACTCCACCACCTTATCTTTCACCACCTTATAATTCCACCATCCAATAATATGGGCTTGGCTTTTAATTTGAGTTATCCTAGCCATGTTGTTGGTTGGATCCACCTTGATCTTTTGCTTGGCCTTGCCCACTGTTGGGAATGCATGTGGACAATGCCATCATAATATCATTGTTTTCACAAGGATAATTTGGGCATTAATTGTCTTGCATGGGCCATGCAAGTACCCTCTTTCTAGCTTTTGGTTTTTGTTGGAATTCTAAATGGATTCCTTCTACCTTCTTGATCTAGTTTGGTTAGCACAAGACCCTAGCCCTCTTCCTCTCTTTTTCCCCCTTAAGCAAAAACCCTACCCCATGTTTCTTGCACCCACTTGTGCATTTGTGGCATGCATCCTCTAAAAACCCCCTTCCCTCTCTCTTTGGTTCTTGCTTGGTCCTTTGATTGGATCATGCATGGGCCATTAGAACCACCCATCACCTTAACCATCTCTCTCTTCTCCCTCTTTTCTTGTTTTCCTTGCTAGGGCTAGTATGACCTTGCTTGACCAAGTTTAGTACCACCATCCTTTGCCTACCCCTCTTAGCAACCTCTAAAACCACCCCTTGCCTCTCTCTTTTCTACCCTAAAACTAAAACCCTAATTTCGCATCTATCCTAAAATAAACCCTAAACTAAACCTCCCTCTAGCAAAACCCAAAAACCCTACCCCTCTTTCCTCTACCTAGCAGGTACCCATGTCCCTACCCTTCTAGCTCTAGCCTCGACCACCCCATGCCACTTAGGCGGCCCCACATGCCACCTATCTACCCTCTCTACCTACCAAACCCTAGTACCACTTTTCCTATCTAGCATGTTCCCATGCCCCATTTCCTCTCATCTCTCTCTACCTACCATGCGCCCACCTTGACACCTTACATGCCCACGACCGGGACCCTCCTAGCTACTCCCCACCGACCATGCCCTCTCACCTAGCCCTAGCCAGAGCATGCCCCTCTTTTCCTCCCTCTTCCTCTCTCTCTACCAGCGCCAGTGCCCTACCCTACACGCCTCACACGGACCCCCTCGGGGCCACCTCCCATCCCTCTCACCTCCCGGCTTGACCACGCCACCACGGCCCATGCGAACACGTGAAAGGAGGAGGCCAGAGCGCCCTGCCGGCTTTCCCTACACGCCACAACCTGCCCTCTTCCTTCTTATCCTCTCCTGCCCCTCAGCCTCTCCCGGATCCATACAGGCTTGCCTGCTCCCTTCCTCCACACCACCCCAACGCCCTCTCGCTACCGCTACCCGCCTGCCCAGGACAATCTAAGCCGGGCGTGTCGCTGCGTGTTGTCGAGAGGCCCACAGGCTACGCTGCGGCGCTCACCGGGCGAGCGAGGAGGAGGACCCCCCGCCCGAACCTGTCGCGCCGCCCGGAAACCCTAGATCGTGGGGGCGTCGCCTGCATGCAGCTGCGCTCCCGCCCGTCAAACCACCGGCCTCCGGTGGCAGTCCACCTCCAGACAACCTCCGTCCCCAGATGCTTCTGGATGCTCCGTTCGTTCGTAAGCGCCCTCGGTGCGCGGCTGGCGTCCACCTTAACCCCGACGCCGGCCTATCTGGCAAAGCGCCCCCCCTCTCCGGCTACCCAGCTTGGCCAGTGGCAGCCGCGTCCAGCCCAGATCGAGTTGAGCCCGCTGCGCCGCGCCTTCGCCCTTGCGTCGTGCTCGTGAGAAGATCCACGGTCGCGCGCATGTTGTTGCGTAAACCCCCTGCCTCTTTTACGCATCGCCCAGCGGTCCAGCCCACCGCCCGGCCAGCCGTGGAGTTTTTGCAAAAGCTCGAGGATAGCGCTATCGAACCCGCGGTCCCTCCGCGCTGGCGCCTGGCTTCGCCAGTAGCGTCGCGTGTTCTTTTAGCGTTTAGCCCTGGCCGTTTGGTTCATCAACCCATGGTCGCCGGGCCGTTATAGCGTGGTTGTTTTGCAAAAAGTGCAGTGCTTTTCCTTTGTCGACCCGCGGTCCGGTTCTTCCCCGGAACAACGGCGTGGGCATGAACCATGGCCCACAGTCGATGACTAGATCTGGGGACTGGTTGAGTAATAGCGTCAGTGCATTAAAATTCAATTTAGGTTAAATATTTTCAAATTCAAACTTTTCCATTCGGATTTTGCAATAACTTTTTATTGGTAAAGCCAAATTTGACAAATGATATATGTATGGATATCGGAAAATGAAGGATTCCAAATGTGCCGTCCATTTTGTGTTTTTGCACAAGTAAAATTGAGTTATGTTAATTACCATCAATGCCACTGGATTTTCAATAAATCATAACTTTTGATTCGTAATTCCAAATTAAGCAAATAAGTAGTCTAAAATGATCAGCTCGACGAGACCTTTCTGTTTATGCTATCCATGACTTCCATTGCAGCATGCATCATATAACTATATAATGAATAACAACTGTTATGGCAACAAATGTGATTCTAAAACCAACTAAATGTTATATTCTTGTTCCCTCACCCATGCCATTCTACTTTACTTGCCATGTAAATTGTGCATCATTCATCATAAC